>JANRGW010027246.1:0-15898 GCA_024733675.1 Psilopsiagon aymara | reverse complement strand
ACTGTTGGAACAAGTCCAGAGGAGGGCCACGAGGATGATCAGGGGACTGGAGCACCTCCTGTATGAAGATAGGCTGAGGGGGGGCTGTACAGACTGGAGAAGAGAAGATGGTGTGGAGACCTCATGGCAGCCTTCCAGTATCTAGACAGAGCCTACAGGGATGCTGGGGAGGGACTCCTCGTTAGGGACAGTAGTGATAGGACAAGGGGTAATGGGTTTAAACAGGGGAAGTTTAGACTGGATATAAAGAAGAAATTCTTCACTGTAAGCGTGGTGAGGCACTGGAACAGGTTGCTCAGGGAAGTGTTAAATGCTCTATCCTTGGCAGCGTTCAAGGCCAGGTTTGACAGAGCCTTGGGTGGCATGGTTTAGTGGGAGTTGTCCATGCCCATGGCAGGTGGATTGGAACTAGATGATCTTAAGGTCCTTTCCAACCATGATTTCCAATGATTCTATTCTATAAAGCAGTATGCTGGAGAAAGAAACAAAACAGTAGGTGTCAGCTGTTTGGTGGCTTTTTCTTTTCACAGTGTGTTTATTTAGGTCCATTAAAAACTGTGTGGGAATATCAGGAAAAAATTGAGTGTTTGTAGGTTGCAGCAGAGAGAGAAAGCCTATCAAGGTCCTTAGAGCCTTCAGTGAGGGGCCAGTAGCTTATGGTGAGGCCTTGGGAGGATACAAAAAACTTTCAGGGAAGAGGCAGAGTAGTACCCACTGCACCTTAGAACTTTGAGTGTAGCAGCAACAAGTGAAACGTTGAAGCTTCGTGCTTCTGTATGCAAGAGTGACATGGAATATATTTGAGGATATCTGTTGGTCCCACTTGTTCACCATAATTTTTCTACTTGGTCTTTACAGATGTACCTTGGAGATTTTTGACCTCCATGTCCCTATCTGTATCTAACTCTCCTAAAGCTTTCTGCTTGTCTGTTTATTTTTTAACTCATTCTTTTGTCAGTGTGAAAGCTCGCTGTTGTCTTCTGCTCTTGATTTCTTTTGCTGAGGCCATACCATAGTTCATAATGCCCTACATCTCATAGGAAATGTAGAGCAATGGCATTTAGACACACAATAACTGAAGAAGCTTTTCTGTAATGGTGACCATTTTGTTAGAAATCCCAAGAGGAAATGAGGAACTAATTGGGTAGATTTAATGCATTTTTACTAGGTAAAAATGTACATGGAGCAACAGTTGTGGCTTGCATGTTGAGCTTTACTGATGTTTTTTCCATAAACCTAAGTATATAAACTTACTCTACATGTGTGTTCATCTTACTAAGTATTCAAAGAACGTAAGTGTATTGTAGTTATACTGCAGTTGTACTTTATCTCTGTAAAGTTTACTACATGAATGAATAGTTCGTAAAGACCTTTCCATTTTACATGCAGTACCCTATAAATTGAACTGATATGAAAGGCAATGAATGGAAGGTAAATTACATAAGCTTCATTTTTATATTATAATTTCAATATGCAACCAATGTAATTGATAATTATGGATATTCTATTCAGACACAAGGGGGTTTAATGCTGAACACTTTTAATGATCAAGTCTCAAAGTTTTAATGATCAAGTAAACTCATGGAGAATTTCCTTTATGTTGGCATATTCAGAGTGCTATACTGTAGCTATATAACAGGCTGTTGACAATACAGGTTATCCCAGTTTGATCAGCAAACTCTGCTATCAGCAATGTTGATAAATTTTATACCAGTGTAGTTGGTATTCTGTGATAAAGCTTTTACACGACATTAAAAAAATGCAGAAAAAGCTCACATCTCTAAATAGCATTGCTATATCAAGCGACTTTGTTCTCAATTTAATGTTTGTACTGAACGACAGGTAGTGGAGCTCCAGTTCTAGATGGGGCAGTGTTAAAGATATTACTTCCTTCTATGGTTTTGAGTGTAAGATAACAAATGAAATATTACAAACAGAACTGTATTATGAGCATTTTTATTTTGTCATTCATTCATCAGTAAATCTTGAAGATTATTTTAGCCTTACATTTCAAGATTTTGCTTTTATTGAAATAAAAAATCACATTTAAGAACGCATTGATCAAGGCTTGATTAAAATTTGGTGAAAGGGTCTGTGCTTTGTGTGTAGAATCTAGTTGTGCCCCTCATACGCTAACCATGGGCAGAAGAAAGTAACTGCTTAGTTAGAAAATTGAAACCATAGCTAAAATTATTTCAGCTAATTGACCAATATTTATTGTTTTCTTGATCCTAAATAAGGTACTGGATACTGCTTGTGTATCTAATAAAAGAAATAATACGGTTTTAGTATGTTTTGGTTGAGTGGAAAAATACACTTTTCATCCTTGAAATAAATTAGGAGATTTGCATGATCCACCCCCCAGACCTTTGAATATCATGTCCAAAATGTTCCCTGGTCATTTACAGACACTATATCCAATAAAGCATAACAGGGATATTTATTTTCATTACTTTATTTTCAGCATTTTAAAATAGAGAAACTACTTAAGAACTGAAACTGGTAATTTCATGTGAATCAAGCGCCTGCAATCTGACCTGCAAAAAAACCCTAGTCTATTTTGTGATCTGCTGTCTGCTTCACTTTTCAGGTCAAGTGAATTAGTTCTGGAAGGAAGGTTCTGTCAGATGGATTTAAAAATCAGTTTTTAAAGTGTTCAGTCTATTTTGTGCTCTGTCTCCAAAAAATAAATTATCTACCCAAATGTGTGAATACTGTATACTTTACTGCATTTTCAGTTCTTCTACACTTTTGTGAAATTTTAAACTAAAATAATGTGAATGTATGTTTTTCTTTTTAAGCTTTATTTTCATTTTCTTGTCTCGGAATATTTCTATTATATCTCTGAATCATAGAATGACAGGTTGGAAGAAACCTCAAGTATCATCTGGTCCAACTTTTCTTTGCAAAGCATGACCTAAAAAAATGCATGACCTTGTCAAAGCCTTACCTCTGTTCAGTCCCTGAAGTGTTGAATATAACTTTGTGTGGCTTTCCTGTAAAAGATTCTCAGATGCATTCAGAAATGTGCATGTAGTCCCTATATTAATTCAAGGCATAGTTGTGTTTGGGGGTAGGGTAGAGCTTTAAAGAGTTGGTTTTGTGTGATTTTTGATTTAGTAGAGGTGAGGTTTTTTGTTTGGTTTGGTTTGGTTTTTTGGTGGTGGTGTTTTTAATTTGCTTGATTTAGTCTGGTGATATTTTTGGTTTGGTTTGGTTTTTAGTGATGGTTTTGCTTGGTTTTGGTTTTGTTGTCTACTTTGAGTGCACCATGCCTCTTACTGCCTCTCAGCAATGCTAGGCTATGTTGGGAGGTATGCATTTGAGTCAGGTTACACAAACTTTTAATGAAATTCAAAACCTTTACCCCACTGTAATGAGAGTATATTTCTGTGTCTCACCAGCAACCGATGCCCAAACATCAGAAGATAAAGCTATGCAGGATTGTATTTAATTTTTATTGTACTTAATTGTACTGTTGGATTAACCCCAGCCCCACAATTCTGTTTGCTCTTGAGGGGTTGCTTTCCCTGTGTGCTCCTGATTTATTTTCAAGATCCTTGGCAATTGGCTTGTAATAACAATGTAAATATGCATTTAATGGTTGATATTCAAGAAGGCGTTTGCTAGATTTGAACAGTGGGTTAATATGTACCAACTTTGGTCAATGATCTTTTTTCCAGTTACCTATTTGGTTTTCACTTCTAAAACTTACCACCGAATATAGTCAGCTATGTCACTATCAGACCAAGTGCCTTCAGTGCCAATCCCTTCTTCCAGCTTTAAATGATTGGAAAGAAGGAAGAAACCGAACATAATGTTACTTAAATGCCAGTTCTGCCAAAGTGGAAAGAGATTGCAAATAGGATGTTGAAAAATAATGTTAGATTATAATTTGTCCTAAGTATCTTAACAGTTGCATTTAGTATTTTAGGGATTGCTGTGTTCTTATGATTGCATCATTATGTCTTGCTGGAATTTTTGAGTCTCTGCCTGGAGCAATAGGTGTCTTAATTTTTCTGAATATAATGTAAACACTTACAGTGATGTACTTGTCCTGTCATAACACCTGTGCACCTATCTGCTCACAACTGTCAATACTTTATAATGCTGCTGAGATAGAAGTCTCTCAGAATGATGTGAGAGAGCAAGCACTCTGCTGCAGATGGAACTTTTCCTGTTTTCAGAAGAGAAATTTCTTGTGAAAGTACAATCTTGCTTTGTTACTGATGTGTCGCTTCTGATCTGATGATTGAACAATGTTCCCTGACTTTGGATCAGATTTTCAGTGAGGGTACATTTCACCTTTTAAATTTACTGAGCCATTAAAGTTGATTTTATTAATAAATATAGCAAGTAATTTATTTAGTCTTGGAATGCATTTATTCCTTGGGTAGAATTTGTCTGATAGCAGCCCAGAGCTGTGTTATCAGCGTGACCTCAGTTTTATTTAATTATTTCGACTGAAATATTTTGTATACAAGATACTCAGCTTTCAAAGCTTTTAAATTTTCAAGGGATTTCAGATCTTTATTTTGATGGCTTTTTATGTCAGATGCCTAAGCAACAGTGTCATGTATCCCTGAGCCTTGTTATTAGAGTGGGCTTTTTCGCTTGCAGAGTTGTTTTTTGCATTAGTAGTAAATACATATGCTTTCTTACAGAGCTTGGGGATGTATGGACATTTAAGCTCCCCTACTGTGTTTTTTAAGAGAAATACAAAGCACAGCTAGACAAAAATAAAGTTTTGCAGAATTTTAAAAGAACAAAAAGGCAGGCTGCCAGCATGTTTTTGTGATTTCTTTGGTAGTAACCCTTGTGTCAGGAAATGTTGCTGCACTATCTGTTGATAACTGTTCACATTATTTCTGTTTACTATCATTTTTGAGATGGAAAAAGCACCTTAGGTTCTCTTAGATAAAAAGTAGTTGAACATTACTTTTATTCCATACTGATACTGTCCCAAGGAGTGCAATTCCTTTTGTGAAGTAGAATGAGATAATTAGTTCAGTAATAGCTTAGAAAAAAGGACCCTCTAGAAGCTCAAAAAAGAGTTTTCTGTGTTATTTTGTTGTGTTATTCATGTGCATGCCTTGATGAGTCTTGTGAGGTATGCTTAGAAACTGATGCATTACATAAATATATTGGAATTAATACAAGATGCGCAAAATAGTTTTGTGTTGGGGAACGGATGTTTGAGCAGGGCCATGGATAGTGGCAACGGCTGGAGACCACGACATCATAACCGTGAGGAGCCCATCACTGACAAGGACAGCTCGACCTTGAGCAGTGGGGAAAGGTACCGAAGAACCCCTATTAGGAAGCAAAAAGCAGAGGTGCAAACTTCAAGAGGGAGGGGTTTGGCAAATGTAACATTATGCTTAGCCAATCGTATGTTGGTAATCGTTTGAATGTGACCAATCATATCTTGACTAGTGTGCATAATGAACCCTAAGGATATCTAAGTGAAGCCCTCAGATGCAATAAGCGAGTTTGATGCATGATCATATTGATTGTCATCATTCTCCCACCACTGGAGGGTCCGCGCCTACCGCAGTTTTGATTCTAAATGACATGCATTCTGATCTCTGTAAATGACAATCAAATAGCATATTTGATGTACTGTTTGCCTTGAATATGACCATCTCATTATACTTTAGCTATAAAAATACAGAGCTACTGAGTTTCATCTTCAAGTAATAAAACTTTATGGTCAAGTCAGATGCTGAACTCAGTTTCTGTCTATTTACATGAATGTAGAGCTTGCTGTCCTATACACAGGAAAAAATGATTGGAAATCATTTCTATACTTTTGACTCCAAAGAAATCCCAGCCTGAATTCAGGTCAAAACTTTTTACACCAGCCAGAACATTTCTGGAAGGCTTTGCTCTAGAGAAAGTATGGACCAATTACTGTATTTCAGGGAGCAGGATGGCAGTAAACGTACCAGTTTACAATGACATTTAATTATCCTCTAATATTAAGGCACAAAAGAATTCTTTCTTATAAGAGATTATGGTAATTTATATAAGATAGATGTACTGCTGCAAGAGAAGTGCCCCAAAGAGGAGGTATAAGGACTCCCTGAAACATTATCTTAGCCTTGGCCATATTGACTACCATCAGTGGTCCACCCTGGCCTCCAATTGGGAGATTTGGAGACACATCATACATAATGCTGCTCTCTCTTTTGAGAACACATGAAGAATCAGTCTCAAGGAGAAAAGACAATGCAGAAAGAACCATGCCTTGCCTATACCACCTAAGGAGAACTTTTTGCAACTGGACCGTTTTAGCCACCAGCGTGCTTGTAGGGCATGGGTAAAGCCCTTCTCAAATCTTCATTTGCGAAGCCAAGCCATCATGATGATGATGACTGTTGTAATACTAAGAAACATGAGTTAGTTTAATGTTTGGGGCCATGGTTGTCAATCATGTAGCTCTGCACATACAGATGCTCTGTAGCATCTGTGAACATTAGCAGTTCCTCAGGAACACCGACTTTACAGACTGTTGTACTTGCCAATGTGGTGAGACTAGAGAAGGCAACAAGTAGAGTCCCTATTTTGGACTTCACCTCATGAGCATGTTTTTTACATTTCTGTAATTGCAAATGGAGCTATTTTTTTGTGTTCTCTGCACAAGAGCTATGCTTTTGGTATGTATTTCTGAAAGTTCCTTTTGGCTGAGTCTGTGATAGCTGTGCTGAACTACATTTGAGTGCAGTCCATTTCCCGTATACATACTATTGGATAGATAGATCTTATTTTTCTGCATAGTTATCCATGCCTGTGCCTTAGAGATGAATACCTTATGCACAGCAAATGAAGCATGTTATCATTTTAAGTGCTAGGATGAAGTAGTCAATCAAAATTAAGTCTGAAGAGTAAAGTTGTCCATTAGCTTTTCATGCTAATCTGTTTTAAATATTAGCCACTATAAACCCTTTGTTTATTGCTCAGTGTGAGTAAAGTTGGCATAGCACGGCCAGTGGAGAAAAGAAAATGAGGTACAGAAAGTGAAGCAACCAGAGATGTAAATTCAGTGTCAGAAGCCTTTTATTAGGGTAGTGTAATTCTTAACGGCAGTACAGTGATGACTATCAACTTTTGGTTTTGAGTTCACCAGATGAACTGCGATACATTCACCTTTGTAGCAACCTCCTGTAGAGGCATGATTAAAAGAATTAACAGTGGCATAGAAGTGTATAGATAATTGAAAGTCTGGATACAGAAAAATTAGAATTCAGTTATAAATGAGAGGGGGATTAAATTTACTCTCTTCCCCCATCATTCGAAATTGTATGCAGTTATACTTAGTTATAATTACATGTAGACTTTTAAGGTATTACTAATCTCCCAGATGAATAAAATGGTTTGAGAATATTTATTTTCAAAGCTATGCATGTTCCTGTTTTGATTCGATTGGTAAACCAGGCATCCTAGGGTGATAAGAATAGACCCTTCTTTTCTTTGACGAAAATTTCTCAGACATATTTGAGAAAAAATTAACTAAATTGGGCTCTGCTCTTAGTGTGTCATTTTGAGGGATATGCCCACTTAATTTTGTTCAAAATTCATCTACTGGAGGTGCAGATGAACACAAAGTGGTGCAGCCAGTTCCCATTCAGCTGCAAAAAAAGAAAATTACAACCCTCCCCCCCAAGCAATTAATTGAGACTTCTTGACTTGGCTAGAGCAACTAACAGTTTTTGGTATTCACAATATCATATTTTATTTCTAAGAAATCCTTATTTTTTTCTGCTGTAGTAACTGTCATATCAGACCTTTGCCCCTGTTTCTTTCCTTATTTTAATTAAAACACTGATCACAAGTATTCTCTTGTAATGTTACTGCAACCCTGCTGTGCACTTTTCTCTTCTGGTGTCTCCTTTTGCTTGACCTTAAGTTGGATGGCATCCTTTTGGTAAGTCACCATCTCACTGAACATTGCTTCCTTCCCTTTTGTGACAGTAGATGTACACTAGCTTTCAGTTTGGTACTTCTAAACACAGGAGTAACTGTCTCATAGTCCAAGACTATCCCATGAATTCTGCCCAGGTGTGGTTTTGTGATTGTCATCCCCTGTCTTTCTCCTCCTTCCCCTTCCCCTCTGCCCTTTTTTTTTTTTCCTTTTCTCTATTTTATCCCATTATGCACAGGAGTTAGCTCCCTGAAAGCTAAATCTAGAGGGTATGCCTCACATCTTATTTTAGCTTATCTGTATCTTTATGTAGTCATCAGCTGTTCAGACGGTAGTTAGTAGGAAGTATGTAGGATTATTTTATTGTTGTCATCATTTCACTGTATCCTCCAGCTTCCCTCAGCTTGTGTAATCTTCTATTATTCTGTTAAATTTTTGAGACTGGCTTCTGTTTAATGGAAGGCACAGAGTATGATTTATCCTGTACTTGATGAGGATTAATGTATGTTACTGCAATGCAAGTAATGATAAAAAATTGCTGTCCTCAGCCAACTTTTGCTCAGGATTGCAAAGAGATATTTGAAAACTATTAATTTAGCTCCTAGCGATATACCCAAGCAATAGAGCAGGAGGATTAAAAACTTACTGGTAATGTTTACCTGAACTGTGAGATTTGTAGTGCAACTGTGGAATATCCAAATTTGATCACATGTTCAGATCCTATTTTGGTTTAACAAGCTCAGAAAGTATTTAATTGGGTGCTAGTACTTGGCTGCACTTTCCTCTGTCTTTGTAGCCCACCTCCAGTACCATTTGGGCAGCAGACACTGATATTTTAAAGAAGTCATGAAAATGCGCTATTACTATACTGAATGTTATGTTAGTGTTTTCTACACTTTGTATAGAAAGAGCACTGCAGGCAGCATTGTCTTTCAACCACAGAGGTTTCGGCACTGAGCTGAAGCTTGGTAGGGCTCTGCAGGTTTTTCTGGGGAGTTGAAGGATGTGGTATGTACTGTCACCAGAAGTGGCACTCCTGAAGTACCAAGTGCAGAATTGTTTTAAAAATATGGTCTGTGTCTAAGTCTTGAGTCACCGTGGGTTTGTCCTCATTTTCTATGTCAGGGAGTTAAAATTGGACATTAACAAGAAGGCCTTGTGCCTGTAGTCCACACTTCGGAGAATAGTGTTTAGAAATGAAAGCTCAGTCTGTTTTAAATGGGATAAATGTGAAGGATAGGGTATTACTGTGGGCCCTTTCATACTTCAGTTTATGTGTTCCTTTGTGCATGTGTGGGATTTTTCAATCAGTTTTGCCAAGTCAGTTGGAGTAGACACATTCTGCAGTTTCTTACACATTGGAAATAAAGTTATTTTAGCAAGTAAAAACTTAGGTTTTATCCCACTGCTGAAGCATCTTCTCTCCAAAAAGAAATCTTAAGCAGTGAACTTCATCACCAGAAGTCCTGCAAAATGTGGCAACAAAAAATAAAAATATGATGTAAAGCCTAGTTCATAAACTGCTTACAATTGCATATATGGAATTATAGTCATTTGTTTTAATAAACAAATGAAGTAGTTTGTATAACTGGTACAACTGGAAATCAGTTAAGACTGGCTTTAGCATAGTGTGTCATTGCCTACTTTGAAGAATTTATTCGAAATGTATCTTCAGTACTTAGAGGAAAATGCTGAACACTTATCTTTATAAAAATGTACCCTAATATGCTCTTAAATTCCCTGCTTTAACTCTTGGCAAAAAAAATAAAAAAAGTCTGTACTTGCAGAGAGCCGTCAGTAGGAGCAATGTATGTGAATGGAAATTTAAGCCTTCAGCTGCTGGAGTAGTCTGTTGACTTGTTTGAGAAGCCAGAAGCAATTGGCTATCCAAGCATCAATAATTGTATGCAGGAAAAAGCCCTATGTTTCCAAACTGGTTCTGCAAATAAGTAGCACGTGTGGGAATGTAGGCAGAAGGTTTATTATGGTGCTTTGCCTATGCCTAGGAGATAGGCACCTTTGGTGTCTGAATAGAGCTTCAAAGTCCCTGGTGACTCATTTTTTAATTTCTACATTTTGATAAGGTATAAATGATGAACCCTTTCATCTGTGTCAGCTAGTACTATTTTTCAGATGTTAGAAATGATGCAGTGCTAAAATCAGCAGGCAAAAATTAGCAGGCTGCACTCACCATTCATTTGGGAGAGCTGCTCTTCCAGTCCCCTTGGAAGTTACTCTGATTCTCTCCTGCATTTTATTGGAGGAGAGAATTTTTTGTACAAATTATAATATAAGGCACCTCTTGTACATTCAATTTCTTAACTACATATGTTTCCTGACATTAGAAAAGGGGGAGTGGGGAAGCCCGGGGATAGTGGTTTTTATAGGAGACACAAATTGTTTGCCTGCTTTTAGTGGTAGAATCATACACCATTAAGACAGACCTGCTGCCAGTTGCTACAGCAGATAAATGCTTTTGCGACAGATTTTGTAGATCTGGAGTATGGATAAAATAAACTTGTATAACACAAGGAAGGGGCTTTTTTGAAAGGATGTCTGAAAACTGTGGAAAACTCTGTGTATAGCACAAACAAAATTATAATCAAGAAAGAAAAAGGATAGTCATTTCCAAATCCTTACTAGGCCCTGGTTAGAGCAGTATTCTGTCACCCGCTTGTAACATCTACTATTTTAAAAGTCAGTGGCTTAGTTTTAGGGATACTGCATGAAATCAGACTTCTTTTAAATGACGATTTAGACTTGTTTGTGTGAGTAATATATAGCTGGTGAGCTGAACAGGACTTTCAAAAAAACTGTTTCATAGGCAAACTGCTGAAACCATAGCAGGTGGTGGTGGATTTTGAGGTGCTTCTGATTTGTATTTTATTTTTCTATTTTGTAGAAATTTTGTAGCTTTTTTTTTTAAAACACTGACCAGACAAGAATTTCAAACTATTAATTGCTCATCTGTTCAGTTTTTTTTCTATAGTGTATACTTTCTGCTTTTAGACAGAATTAACATGATTCTTTACTTTGGTTCTTTACTAAAATTTTAAATTCTTTTTCAAATAAAGGTAGTCTGATCGCACATTCTTTAAGGTAGCTGCATGGTTCTGTGCTGTATATAGGAAGGCAGAATTCACTGTCAAAAAGCTGAAAGTCTAAGGAATGAAATAATTTGGGTATTAGTAATCTGGAAAATGAGGAGAATGACCACGTCAGCTTTATTCAGTGCATTTTGTGGTTTTCTGCATAACTTTGCAGATGTTTTGTCAGAATAAGAAGGTTTTGCAGTGGAGTTTGCTGCTAATTCAGTAGTAATTCTGAGATGTTGGGGCTCCTGATTGGATACATTTAAACAACAATTAAACAGTGTTTAAGAATATTATATCATTATTTAAAATCAAGTAACACGTTTATGATAATTCCATTCTTGTTTTACAAGAATATGTACTACCTCATCCTGATATGTTGATGTAATATTGCATGTTAGTGCTATTTTATGGAACTAATGGCAAATTAATAATGTCATCTTCCTCAGTTCAGCATTTAGTGTGCGTGATGTTTTAATCTTAAACAAATTACTTAAAAATTACTGTTAGAGAATTTAAGGTAAATGGAGAGGTTTTTGCCTGAAAAAATGAATTTGCTTTGCGGTTGATTTTTTTGTTTGGTTGGATTTTTTTTTGTTTGGTTGGGTTTTTTTTTTGTTGACAGTGTTTGTAGCTTTTATTTTTTTTCTCAATTTGCAGCTTCTTTGCTTTTCATGGTGCATATAGAGTAGTTAATCCATTTAATCTCTGCAGCTACTCTCCTCTTTAGGTTCTCTCTTTCTCTAGACTGGTTCCAGTTTTTTCAGTCTTCTCATGTTTTTATGTTTCTTAACCTATAATAATGATACTGGTGTGGTTCTGTCTTCAGTGGGAAAGAAATTCTTTGTCTTTTTGAAGTATGATACCCCAAAATGCATAGGGATATTCCACCAAAAACTTTAACAGTACAGCAGTAGAGCAAAACACTTGCTTCATGGTGGGTTTTTTTTCAGGAATTCTGGTTTTGCTTCTCAGACTGTCGGTTTCTATGACAGTACTTCTTTTGTTCACTGCCACTTGTCATAGTGGACTTGCATTTGACTGATGCAGTATGAATGCACATACATTTTTGTTGCTGCCTGTCCACTTGATTCCAATTCTAAATTTGTTCTACCTATTGAGCTGTTTAGGTTTTTTTATTGCTGGAGAATAAGATCCTTTGTATTTGTACTTACAGGACAGACTTGTATTTTATTTAAAAATCACTTGTGAAGCTGGTGAAGAAATCTTACCCTTTCCTTCTGTGTAGTTGCATACTCTTGTCTTTTCCAGATGACTGGTAAAGTAATAAGCACATGATCTTTTCTTCTTTATCAAAAGTGTTAGTGAAAAGACTCAATCCTAGCAGTGTTCTTTGTGAAAGCCTAACAGTGCACATTCCTTGATTATGAGAGGAGAGTCATTAGTAAGTTCTTTATTTAAATTTCACTTGCTGTGTAAATTCACCTGATGCATAAAAATACAAACCAAAGTGATTACAGATTTAGCTTATGAGCCAGAATAGGGTCAAGAGGATTGATATTATTGTAAAAGACATATCGGATGGGCTTAGAGTTAGAAATATGACTTGGTTACAGTGGCATGATGTAGCTGAATGTTTCATGAAAGCATACTGTCAGTACTGGAGATTAATGTGGCATTTTGTTTTTATTCTTCTCAGTTTTTTGCTTCACATGGTGCTTTGCTGTCTTTAAACAATTTTACCCTTGATAAGTAAGCAATATTGGGAAGGGGAAAAAAAGATTAGTATAAGGCTTATGTTCAGTTCTACCTGGATTACGTGTTAGATTAATATAAATAACATTTATAGATGAAACATCAACAAAAAGCCATATTAGGAAGAAAATCCTCCAGCTAATTAATTGATTGAAGAGGTATCTAGAGAAGTAATCACTTTAGGATCCAATATTTCTATCTTTAATTAATCTTTCCAGGAAGAGATGGTATCTACCCTCTTCATGTGAACTTAGGTACTATTTTTAGGCCTAACTGGTATAGAAATATCAGTCTGTGTCTTTTATATAAATGTAGTATGTGTTATGTCCCATGACATTGATCCTAAAAGAGATACCTGTTGTCCTTCCAAAACTTCCCTCTATTATGAGAGGTTGATAATACCTTTGTCAGTGAAGATACTCCATAATAAGCTCTATGGCAGCATTTCCTGAAGGAGTTTAAATTCAGAACTGATGTATGTCATACCAGTAAGTATGTGCTTTAAGTTTGTGGAAGTAAAAACCTCCTTGTATTAATATATTGCAAACTGGAATAGTATGAATTCTCCAACTAAAAATAAAAATTGGGATTTTTGCTATCATCTTCCTTTTTAGCTTCATAAGATGTCCTAAGCAACACCTGCCTGATAGTCCTGCTGAGAACAGAAACAAAAACTGAACATTGTTTTTGCTTAGAGAACAGAAATGCTGCTCTGCAATTTTAATTAAAACATTAGATTTTATTTCTGAAGGCATAATTATTTTGGTGTTGGATTTTGTCTTTATTTTTGGTACAGGTTATTAATGCTGCTTTAGCTCTTGCTGCCAGACCAAAAAGTCAAGCTGTGAAAAACAACATGGAGATGTATAGGAGTACATGGGAGAATCACATCCATGTCCTTACTGAAGCCGTGGATGATATAACAAGTATTGATGATTTTCTTGCTGTATCAGGTATGATAATTTTCAGAATCTGATTATTCTTTTATATGCTTTAAAGACTTTTAGTACCATTTCCACAGGAAACCAATGGAAGCTTTGATTGTGTAAAGTTTTGTGAAGTTGTTGTATCTGTTTAAAATGTTCAAGCATAGTATATATTTATATTCTGCATAATGTGGACCCAGGTAGCAGTTATTGAAGCAAACTAAGTGCATGAAGCAGAACAGGTATATTACAGTATATTTATATTACAGGTATATTTATCCATCCTCAGAGATTCATTTGGCTTTTATGTTTCAAAATCCTCTCTGCAGCTGTGAGTGGTCTCCTAGAAAAAGAAATGTGTAACAGTGTGCGTACACATAAACAAGGAGATTCTCATGATATCCTGTGTTCCAATTACTGTGGAATGCATCATTGTAGCATTTCCCAAATTTTCACTGCTGCAAATATTTGTCAAGCAAAGCGTACTTCTCAGTCTTCTCACTGAAGAGACCTTTGGTAGCAGTAAATTGTACTTACTGAAGCAGGGAGTGTCTTCAACATTTAAGCAGAAGATAGGAAACATTTGTTTTCTTCCTTGCAGTTCAAAGATCCCAATTCTATGTTTTTGACTTTTGTAGCCTAAACAGGAAGAAAAATTTTTCTCATCATCATTAAATGCAGTTTAAATTTTGTGTTTCCTGATTGCCAGTGAGTCCACTTTGCCCATTTTAATCTGGGCATGTCTTTTGCGCTTAATTTCATTTATTAAGATTACTTGGTTTTTGCAGCAATCTGGAACATGAATGGTTCTACAAATGTCAGTAGTGTAAAACCATTAAAAATTTAGTTAGAACTAAGTTAATTTACCTAAATTATTTTTTGATTACTAAACATGAGGTTGGAATCTTGTCTAGAGGGCGATTTAGCTTGGATATTATTGTTCTGAAGGTTACTTACATGTCTTCAAAAATACCACCTTTACTGGAATCTGCTGGACTTGATTTCCCAGTGATCAAAATATGGATATTACAATACAAAAATTGCAA
Source organism: Psilopsiagon aymara (assembly GCA_024733675.1). Classification (NCBI taxonomy): domain Eukaryota; kingdom Metazoa; phylum Chordata; class Aves; order Psittaciformes; family Psittacidae; genus Psilopsiagon; species Psilopsiagon aymara. Next base: position 1,194 of record JANRGW010027246.1, on the reverse strand, counting down.
GCATGAAAGTTCTCCTTGCTTTACAGCTGCCAGGACATATACCTAGCAAGTGATATAGGTCTGAATGTAGAAGAATTTACTGTAATTAGTGCAAGTGTATTGAGTTACTCTCCTAAGTATATCTCAGCACCTTAGTGTAGAAAAAATACCCAGAGGTTAATTTTCTCTGTGTAAGATAGGCCATAGTGGAAGTGAACTATCTTCTACTGTGAATTCTCCAGAGTTTAAAATTCACTGGCTAAACTTTTCTTTCTAACTTTACATCTAAGATTCATTTAAATGAAATATTACAGATATTTTTGAAAAGTTTCCTTGACTTGAAGAATGAAGTTAAACATTCCATTAATAACTGGGGGTTTGTGGGGTGGGTATGTGTGTGTGTCTGAATCTGTCATTGGACAGCTTCTCTTTTCATAGTAGACTCCTGGATTGTGATGTACTTTATACTCTTTGATTCAGCACAAATGAATGACTGACAATATTTCACCGCAAGTAAAGCAGAAACTGTAAATAAGTAGCAGTGATGTGCAGGCCTACCTCTCATGAGGTCAAAATGTAAACATTCATGTATTTGCTCTAAACCATGTGTAGAGCATCTTCTGTAGGCTTTGGTGGAACATTTTGGCACGTGAATTTAATTTGTTTAACTTTCAGTATCATGCTTGTTCTTAAGTGTGTGCTGTGAGAGATATTTCCCTGTGGTGGTATCAATTTCTTGCTTTGAGAAGATACTTTGGGTTTTTTATTAGCTCATGTACAAACCAGTAATTATTAAGGCTATTTGCAAGGAATAGTGAAAGCCACTCTTTGTTTAGTCCTGTGTATTACTATGTTCTGAGGGAGTAAAAAATTCATGCGTAGCTCTGTTTAAAGAGAAAAGTTAAATGTACAGTAGAAGATGGTATATAACTTTTTCAGAAATACCTTGGTAATCAGGAAACATAATGTAGACTGATTTTTTTTCATCATAGAATCATAGAATAGTTAGGGTTGGAAAGGACCTTAAGATCATCTAGTTCCAACCCCCCCCAACATGAGCAGGGACACCTCACACTAAACCATGCTACCCAGGGCTGTCCAACCTGGCCCTGAACACTGCCAGGGATGGAGCATTCATAACTTCCCTGGGAAACCCATTCCAGTGCCTCACCACCCTTACAGTAAAGAATTTCTTCCTCATATCCAATCTAAACT
>JANRGW010027245.1:0-65629 GCA_024733675.1 Psilopsiagon aymara | reverse complement strand
GGGGGGGGGGGGTGTCACTTCTGCTGTTGGTATTTTTACCTCAAGAGAGGTGTTGGGTTCTAAGAACATTGCCCTCACCTTCTCCCTCCTGCCCTGCATTGGTGGCCTCTCGTGCCTGCTCTCTGCCCTTCCCGGGACCACCTCCTTCCACTCGCACTGACCCACTTGAGCTGTCAGATTTACAGCCAGCAGGGAAAGAGGCTGGATGCACAGAGCAGACAGGATCCAGCCAGGGATGAGTGAGCAGAAACAGCCTCTTCAGGAGAGAGACACCCACATCCGCACACATGGGAGAGGTGAGAAACCTGCCAGGGAGATGGCTGGGAGCAAGAGGTGCTAAGAAAGCATATGTTCACAGCATGAATGGATTAGAGGGGAGAAGTGGAAAGAAAATGAGGCAGGAAGGTAGCAAAGGAGAGAAGGGCATGACAGAGAGGAGCACAGGGCACTGGGAGGGAAGCCAAGGGAACAAACCCCACCATGGCACTGCTGCTGTGTTTCAGATTGCACAGCAAGGACTGTGCTGTGATGTGAGAGAAAACTTGGTCCTAGCAAGGCGGGAATCTGCTACGAGGAGGGTGACAAGGGATGTGGGTAGGGTAGGACAGAGAGCAGGGAAGTTGTTGGCTTGAAGGAGGGAAGGGAGAGACTTGGAGGATCTCGAGGGCTGAAGGGATGGAGCTGTGCAGAGGGAACGGAATGGAGAAGGGATGGGATGGGATGGGATGCGATGGGATGCGATGGGATGCGATGGGGTGCGATGGGATGTGATGGGATGCGATGGGATGGGATGGGTTGGAGGATGCTGAGCATTTGGAGACAACTTTGCATTTCAGGGTTTATTTGAAGTGAACAGACAGCTCCTGCAAGGTTCACCTCTCCTCTGGTGGAGCAGTCCCAGCTCTTGGCAGCACAAGCGGCTGCCATCCCTGGGTCCAGTGAAGGGACGGAAACCCCAAGCATGAGATCAGAAGGGCTGTTACAAGCAAACCCATGTGGCAACTTGAGAAAGCCATGCTGTGGCCAAGCTTACAGGCTTAGCCCTTGGAGAGAGGGGAATCACTGTCTGTGTCTTCCTCTCTTTTCCCTGGTTTTATTGTGTTTTGTTTAATTGAATCACACACACACATGCACACAAAGCCCCAACTCAGGGTGTAAAGTCTGTAAGGAAATGAGCAGCAAATTAGCGTTCCAGGAGGAGCGATACTGAGCAAATGCATGACATGGCACGAGCCACAGGCAGGAGGGAGTCAAGCAGCAGAAGGAGAGGGGAAAGAGGAGAAACCTGCAAAGAGGAAAGAGGACTTGTAATGGGATTCACATTTCCAAGGGGAAATGGAACTCAAAAGAAGCATAACAAGGAAAGGAGGAAAACCCAAGAGGAGAGGGCGAGGGCAGTGCAGATGGTGCTGGTGTTACCTATAAGGACACTGTTCCCAAACTCTCACTGAACCCTATATGGAGCAGTTCAGAACATGGGAAGAGGAAGCTCCCACAGGTCATCTGAAAGAACACAGCTCAAAGTCCCATGGGTCCTTTGCTGCTCCAGGGCTCTCCTACTTGTACATGAGCAGAATACCCCTTTGGACACAGTACCCTGCTCCACCTTGGCCTCCATCATGATCTTCTTGGTCTCTCTTGGCATGGCAGTCATACCCTTCTCCCAGCCCTTGGCTCAGCCAGGACCCCCACTCCTCTTCCTCTTGTGATGTCTAGTGCACCTGCAACTCCATCCTCAGGAAAATACCAGAACAATGGACATGTGGGGTGAGATCACGATGTGCTGGGGGATGTGCTCCAGCACTCCCCAGGCTCCTCATCCCCAAGCAGCATCATCGCAGTGGCACCATCCAAACCCTGGATGACTGGTGCAGCCCCCCAGTCTCCTCCACTGTGACCACGGTGCGGAGGGCAGGGTCACCATAGGGGAAGGAGCACCTCCAGAGCAGAGGGTTGGCTGTGCAGAACATCGGCTCCCTGGCCTCTCCTCCCCCCTGCTCACAAGGTGCTGGGAGGTAGCACACCATTGATCAGCCACTCCACGAGATGAAACGCTCTTCAGCACTGGAGAAGTGCAAGGTTAAAGGACGTGAGCCTCCTGCCCAGGCTTGCTGTGTCAGGCCTCACATTGTGTTTATTCACACCCTGCTATGAAGCCACTCTGGAAACCAAGACATTTATTCAAAGGAGCAGTAGCATTGCACACATATCTGCCTGTGTGAAGGAGAACTTCAAAGGGGCTGACAGTCACAGAGCCCAGCCGTAACCTTTGGCTAATTAGCTGTCTTGATTTCCTTGCAGTTTATTTTTACACTTCTCAGGCTCTGAAATGCATTTACTGTAATGTCAGCAAGGTCATGGTAAATACAAAGCTTCCTAGCAATAACTATATCCACCCCACTGGGCTTTGGGACTACAGCTTGGCTTGGGACAGGCAAGCTGACAATGCTTTTCTGATGTTTTTGTGTTGCACAGGACTTACCGAGACCATGGTGGTGGTAATGATAAAGGCTTATGAGGCAAAGGAGGTATCCACATGGAGGATAATGAGCATGGAGCAGAGGGCATGTGTAAAAGTGCTTTCCTGGGGTCAAAGCATAGATAAGCAGGAAAGGGGGAGGGATGTGGAAGCCTGCAGGATGCAGAGCCATTAGCCAGCTCAGGAAGGAGAGGTAAGGTGGGGGAAAGCAGGCAGCTACGAAGATGGGAGTAATGCTGAATCTGCAGAGAGGAGCCGGTGGGATCCCATCCTAAGCATTAGTGAAATCATCACCTGGAGCTGCTGACCAGAAAGCCTTCCTACTCCTGGGCAGAGGAGAGGGGAGATAGAAAGATGCTGTTGTTCGATCTCAGTCAAGAAGGGATTTGAAACCCCCAAGCCCTGCTGGGAAGATGGAAGATGATTGTGTTTATCAAAGCAGGTCACTGCTCTGATCCCCCCTGTGCTTGGAACAAGACTGTGCTTCATGCATCACTGCACGGTACCACAGCCGCCTTGGTGGAGAGTAGGGACTCTCCTAGCTCTAACCCTAGTAAAGCCCACCCCTCAACTGCTAGAGGAGCTCACAGCCCTGGTGATACCCTGTGCATCCCAGCAGCTTCCTGCACTTCACACACTGGAGCAGGTCTGCATGTCAGCACTGACAGCTTCCATTTGGCCAAGGTGTTGGGGTTAAGCTGAGGGTGACCACAGCCTGAGCTATTCCTGCTTCTCTCCATAGGTGCATGCAGCCGTACACTGCCGGCAGCTTGCAGAGCATCTGCCTCCCACCGCCTCCTGTGGGCTCCAGACCTGGCACCGGGCAGGAGTGTGAGACCAGGCTGAGCTGCACTGTCACGAAACACAGAGGGTAAGAAATCAGCTTCATTATCTCTGCGCTGTGATCTCCAGCACAAGTCACTCAATATGTGGCTCCCCCTGGATTGTGCGGAGAGATCAGTGGAAGGAAAACGGAGAACAGAACGTTGCATTAATGAGCAGAAATGAAGCAACCCTCCTCTGCCTCCTATCAGTGCAGTGGTGGTGAGGAGACCTCTGAGTACCCACAGATGGGTGGCAGGCACCCAGCACTTCAAACAGCCTTCCCCCTTGGCTGCTGTTCTGCCTGCCTGGCTGGGTGTCAGTCTTCAGGACTGCCCTGTGTACCAGTCAGGAGAACACGGTGCCAATTAAAATCCAGGCTGTAACATCCTTTGAATTGCAGAGAAACAAAGCCCAAGAATTCAACCTTTGTTTGTTTGGGGTTTTACCTCCAAATAACGTCAGGAGTTGAGGAGACAACACTGAGTGCAATTGCTGTTGAAAGCTGCTGGCTGTTTCAGTGTGCTGCGGAGGCTGTGCTGGTGTCAGCTTAGCTCCAGATCTTTAATTTTAAGGGTCAAATCATTATAAGCTCTCTCAGGGAAGTTAATAGGAAGTTTACCTTGCCTCAGCTAAGTAAAACCAATAAGAAATTCCCTATGCCCATAGTGACACACTGTCCCACCTCCAATCCCAAGCATCCCTTCCTATGAGTCAAACTCATGTTATATTTTCATTTTTAAACACACTCTTACAATTAAAGCTTCTGCTGCCTGATCGGAACCAAACTGTCTCAGATGACTGCCAATAAGACAAAGAGCTTGATTTCAGGGCTGACATCAGCCAGCACTCAAATCTGAGTCTCCGTGCTTCTTCTGCTGAGGTTCAGGTATTTCAGGGCTGAGCTCTCTGCTGGGATGATGCACCTGCATCTTTGCAGCACAAGGCACAGCACAGCTCTGTTTACCCCCTTGGTGTGCAGCTGGTTGGGCCCTGACTGCACCAGCAAATCTCTTTGGCTAGCACCCAGGCACCTTAAAAGCCCTATTCAGCTTTGTACCAACAACCTGCACCTGGGTGGGTTTAAAGGATGAATACCATGGGCACAGCTTCAAAGCATCTTACTGACCATAAGGCTTGTGAGAAGAGCAAGGCACTTTGGTACCTATAGGCTTACAACTGCACACAGAAATGATGGCGAGCAATAACAGTGAAGGCTTCCACGACAGAGAAGGAGTTATTATGCTGCTCTAAGCAGGCAAGGAGGGACGTGCAGTATCAAGTCCTCACCACTATCAAACCTTTTATTGTCCATTCCTATAATCCTCAGACAGACGTGGAGGATGTCTGTGTATTCTGAGCCTTCTGGCATGGTCAGAGCCATGGTCAGGCATGAAGCAGGGATCTTTTAAAGGAGTTGGTACCACTCGGGAGGGGAAGGTCCTGAGCTCGCAGGTCATGCATATAGAGGTTCATATACATTATTTATAACCTCCACATGACAGCTGCTGGGTGCATCTACAGGCTCTCCACTGATGCCTGCCTCTGAGTCATGGCTGCATAAAGCTCCTCGATAGACCTGGAGGATGAGAGATGTGGTGAAATCCCAAACATGAGTATTGCATCAAAGGGACAGTGATTACCAGAGTGCAGACAAACAATGACTTCCTCAATTTCAGGGGCTGGAGGGCGAGCCAGGGCTCTCTAACCAGCCTCCTGGAGCTTTCATCCCAGGGAGAGCGGCAGAAGCACAAGCTCCAGACCTGGGGACACACTGTGTCTATGCTGGTGGCTCCAGGGCCAGCCCCAGATGCTCCATTGGGGTGCACTGAGGGTGTGTTTCCATGCGGCTGGCACAGGAGGCGGGGAGCTCAGCGAGAGGCTGCTGGGTGGACTTGAGTGGGATTGCTCCTGCATGGAGAGCTCTGACAGTCCTCCACACATGCGTAGATCACTCTTTGTTTGGCTGACACTCAGGAGAAAGCCTCTTGCAAGACTTATTAGAGGATATTGCACACAGTTTGTGGGAGATTGCCACATGTATCCTCCCGGATGAGCTGCAGTGAGGCAGAACCTATGGTGCTGTGCAGTGCAAAATGAAGAGGGGTGGCTGGGACAGTACCAGCAACATGTCCTTCACTGCATATCCCCTCTTCTGATGGTTTTCCTTCTTTCATTACCGTCTTCCTTATTTTCCCCAGGACTTTTGCCTGCCTCAAAATTGCTGCTGTGTCGGCTGCCCAAGATATGTAAGCATCCTGACGGACATAATAACCACTTCCAGCAGCAGGTATCTGCCACTGCAAACGGCATCCACATTTACAGCCACTATTTCAATCAGCCCCTGAGGCTGGACGGGAGGTTTTCCACCCATATGATGCTCAGGGGGATAGCCTCTGCCCTGACAAATCTGTGCTCATATACCACCCTGCCCAGCACCACCAGGCTCTGAGGCCTGGAAACCAGCACAGGGTATAGACTGTCCCATCCTATCCCACTGGGAATAGGGACAGGAGCAAGACATCAGGAGGATCATTACTTTCATAGTGGGTTTGCTAGCAGGGAAATCTGCTCCTTTCAGCTCCACCTCTCTGCAGAGTCAGTGGCTCCTACTACCACGCTTACATTTTATTCTATAAGTACAGAGCCATTTCCACTGAGGGTAGGGACACTGAAGCACAGAGAAAGAGGAGAATAATATCTTATCTTTCTTTAATCCCCACCATCCCAATGGATCCTGGTGTCATTTGCTTTACTTTCTATATGTATGCACAGCTAATTAGCATTTCCACAGAACTGCAGGTATTCTCAGACTTAGTAGAGGGAATATCTTGTAATAGGAGGGTAAGCAAATTGTTTCTGCTGTTTCTATTACAGCCAGCTTTGATTATCCAGGGTAATGGGATAACAGGGACAAAGCAAAAAACATGGATAACATGAAACCTATGCAAATTAAGCTAGAAAAAAGTGATGCTGAGAGTAATGGAGAAAAGAAAGGTCAGTGATACTGATTAAGGAGCATGGAGAACCCTGTGGTAGCACTACCCTCAGCTCATAAACCCATACACAATGGTACCTGGGCACAGCAGGTTTGAAGCAGATCTATAGGGTCTGTCACTATGCAGTGGAAGCAGAGACAAACCCTGCACAGCAAAGCCAAGCTGCAGCAGAGGGAGGCAAATTGCATTAAAGCCGAGCATTTCCAAGCCTCCATGTGAGGGATTTGTCATTAAAATGAATAAGATTTGGGCACTCAACCTACCTCCTCCCTACATGAACAGGAAGAAGCTCAATTTAAAGGTCAGTGTCTTAATGACTTTCGCTGTGTATATACCAGGGTAATTCCTCTTCAAACAGAAATCCAGCACCTCCTCAGTGAGCCACAGCCAGCGTTTGAAGGAGCATGACAGGTATAGCTTCTCTGTTACAATAAGAGGGGAAAGGCTAAGAGAAGAGCTGACTTCAATGGCATCTCCTTGCAGCATGTCCCAGGCTGAGGGAAGGAGACAGCTCTTTTGCTCCTCTGCGGTCTCCCGTCTCAGCAAAGACCCGATTCACTGTGCTCCAGCAAAGGGGATTCTCAAATCCTGGGCACCACTATCTTGGAGGAAGCTCTGAAAAATCACTGGTAGTGGGTGGATAGAAAGGGCAGCAGAGATGAGACAGAAAGAAGAGAGGGAGGAATCTTAGAGGAAGATGAACCTTCTTAATGGGTTTATTGATTTAACCCAAAGAGAGAACAGTAGGGGGAAATTTATGCCATTTAAATGCAAACCAGCAATAAAAATAATCATTAGAGTCATAATCTCAATCTGTTAGCATTTTAGGTAGAAATAAGCTTAATGGGAAATATTTTCCATGTAAACTATTTGCATTTACTAAGTATGAACTGAGCCTCTTAAATATAACTCAATCATTATCACGCACTTTTTTTCTAAGGGGTTGTTTTCAGTCCTCAGTTCTTTGAAGTGCCTGATGATTCTACAGGCTGTGTTGAGCCTGACTTGGAAAAGCTGCTGACCCACCCGTGCTGTGATCCAGGGTCCATATTCCTGTGGATATTCCCATTTCCATACTGGAAATACATGTGGATCTCGACAGCAGTTAGAAATGATCGCTCTTCACACAAATTATGCTGCGATTCTGTGACCAGCCAAAAAGGCTGCATCATTCACTTAGATCTTGGGACTTTTAATTGAGGAAAAGTAACTTCAGAAGATGTTTCCAAGCCCTTCATCTTGTAGAAGTGAGAACAATCTCACAATCTGCCTTAGCTTTCCCTCTTGTAAAAGAGGAGAAAACATGGGGGTTTTCCCTTTGCAGAGGAGCTGCAAGGCTGATGCCAAGCCCGCATCCCTGGTGCAGGAGCGCAAATTGGATGCGTCCTCCTGCATCTCGGAAGGAGCTTTTCTGGCCTTGTCCCCAAGAACAGCCGCTGTTGGGACACGGTGCTGCCCACGTGCAGATGCTCAAGGGAGGTCACTGCCCGTGTGACTCCCACACCACACACATCTCATGTCGCAAAGAAAGCAATAAATACCGGCTTCTGCCTGGCGACACCTTTTAATCTTCTTGCTAGATTTCCACACACTAGTCCGGAGTCTCAGCTGGGCCAAACATGATCTTATTTAGCTTTCCATTCCCAGGGCTCTGCTAAACCAAGGCTGCTATTTCACGCCACACGACGGTAGGGCCTGGGGCTGCTCCCATTCATGGCACTGGGAGGGTTTCCACCATCCTGCAGCAGCCCGTACACTGCCCAAGGGATGAAAACTCCCCATGGACGTGGCCAAACAGACCGGCATCCTCAGTGCTGAGAAGCTCACAAGCCCCTTGCAGACCTGCTGGTGCCAGGATGCTTTCAGATAGCAGATGCCAGAGCAGTGGCTCCCCAGAGCCAGGCATCTGCCATTGGCAGAAGCCACCACAGCTTCTCAAGCAGAACTGGCCCCATGTCTTCAGCTTGAAGAGCAGATCCAGCTCCCGATTCAGTGCTCATGGCCAGGTCTCCAAACACACACCGGACCTCATGCTGCGCAGGTAATTTAGGCTCACAAGGAGGTTATTAAAATCCATTCAAAGCTAATGTCAGCCATTCCAGTGTTAATGTCAGCGGCTGAGAGGCACAGCAGGAGAGGAGGGAGAAGGACTTTGATTTCCCCACTTTAATTTCCAAGCGGGACAGGCTTGGCAGGCAGCAGTGGGAGACAAGGAGCAGCAGCAGGTGAGAGCATGTGGTACCACATCTCATGCTGCAGACAGGTGGGATTCACAGCTTAATCCTATCAGCCAAACATTTCATTCCATGTTTTACTTGACAGCATCTGTGCCTTGCCGGCCATTTCAGAGGGAGGTTAGCTGCCAGGATCCCAGCAGGTGAGTTTGAGCGCTCAGCTCCAGCATGGCAGCTGGACAGGGGCTGATGGTGATGCTCTGCATCAGCTCCATCAGGTCTAGCAGGTGGGATCAGGCATCACACCCAAGCACATTTCCCACTGGGTGCATTTGAGGGTTCAAACGCCTTCCCCCACATTCAGCCCTTGAGTCTGCACCAACACAGCCCCTCAAATCCACTGGGGGTGAAACCAGGCCTGGAATTTGCTTACATTGGTCAGGTGAGTCTAAACCAGCCCCTGGATTTTGGAAAAAGCCGGGTAATTTCAGGATGTGGTTACCATCATGCTGACCAGGATAACAGTAATCAGTGCTTCGGGCCATAAGCCGATTCCTTGTGAGTCTCAGGAAGGAATTAGCCCTATCTCCTCCCCTCTGTGCCGCCCAGCAGCATTTGCACACATGGGCACACACCTGGCAGCAGGCTGAGCCATGGGGACACGCATGTCCCAACAGAGACAGGGTGACAAAGACCCAGTGCAGGCAGTGCAGAAGACCCATGGACAGAAGAAGAGGCATGGAGAACAGAGTATATCTGCTCTGACCATGGACTGCAGGGCAGGTATTGCTGTGCCTCCTTGCAGAGGCTGGGACCCCAAGGAGTCCTTCCCATGAGATCCCTGTCCTGTTCCTCCCCCCTGTTTCAGCATCTATTTGCAGCAGGGATTCCTCCACTTTGGCTGAGAAATGCATTGCAGTCTCTTAACGGCACATCCTGGCTGGAAGCTTTTACTTGTATGCAAATACTGTGTGTATAAGAATAGCCTTGTTTCGTACTGTGGAAGTAAATCAGATGCAGCTAAACATACTGAAGACAGCTTAAATGATCCAAATTTAACATTTGGTTATGTAGTTTGAATATTTCATTGGGTTTTTAGGTTAGAAGTCACCGTAAATGTAGTCTGACCTCCTGGAAAGTGAATTTTACCCAGGGATTTAGAGGAAGTCTGACCATTAGGCTCCCTCCTTCTGACAGACAAGAATCAGCCTGGCTCATAAACAAGAAAGCAATATCAACAGTATTAGAGAAAACCAAAATTCTAGTAGTTGCCAGTGGTCGCCAAATAGGTCAGTCTCATGGTTTAGGATGACAGGAGCACCAAGCAGATGTGTGGCACCGATAGATCAAGGTCCATCCCATGTCCTTTCCCCTCCTGCTGGGGAAGGGGGGCCAGGTAAGTGCGAAGGAGCCACATCTCCCTGTGCCCAGCATCCCGTGCCACTTGGCAGGTCACCAAGCATCTGAGAGTGGGCAATGATTTCTTTTGCCAGTTTTCTAATTTATCTAATGAGCAAGAAAATAAATCAAGCTGACAGTCACCCAGGTGGTTTGGAGGCTCAGCTCCTCACAGTCCCCTTGTTCTTCCAGCCCATTTTATAACAGGGTTATAACCCGAGGACATGGCAATAACTCCTGCTATAATCTTTTTTTTACTAACGTCACTTAGCAGATGGAGTCATTTAGAGGTGCTCACGTTTAAATGAGTGTCTTGCCCTGAAAGGGACAGAGCTGGGGCTGCTGGCAAGTTTTTTTGAGATCATTAGCCTAGAAAATGCTTAGCAGGGGAAGCAGTTGGCAGGCAGATTTCATGGACATGGCACCATTGTCCTCTGCCAGCAAAATTACAAGGCTGAAATCCTGAAGCTGGATGGGGCCAAACTGTTCACAGCAAACAATTTAATTGATGAATGAAGTGAATTGCCCAGGAGATGATTTTCAGTTATCTGCTCATTGCATGAAGCTGCCTGGAGAAGGGCCTGCGCAGTCGGGTGTCTCCGGCTACCTGCCCCCATCAGGGACCGGCTGGCCAAGGCTCCCCATCATGTGGATCTTCACCATAGTCTGAGAACCTGCTCCCCAAATGATCAATCCAGCGCTGCGAGCCTCCAGGCTTCCCAATCAAAGATGTTACGCTTCCCTACAAGTGTTACTGGCTAGACCACTGATGGGACCATGCAGAAAATCTCAGCATTAGCTGTTTGAAAGGGAGCCTACACAGTATAAAGAAGAATGGCACAAAACTAAACAACAACAACATACTTTTCATCTTCTGCAAGAAGTGAAAGTGGCAATCTCGGATGGCTCTCCTCTATAGCTCCCTGACCCCCTGCATAGGCTGCCTTCATAAGCTCCTTTCATTTAGTCTAATAAAGTAAATTATCTCTTCAGCTCTTCCAAGAAAAATAGCCATGAAAATGTACAGTGAGATGAATGCTTGCAACCCTTGAAAATACCTCTTGCTTGTGAAAAGGCTTCTGAGAAGTGAATAGAAGGGATAATAATTACCAAAGAAGGGTGAAATATTGCTCATGCTGGCTAGGCAGCATTTGACCCAGAGGTTGGGGAGAAGAGGGAGGAATGATCCAGGGAGCTGAGACATTAATGGCAATCATTGTTCTGTGGGGAGCAATATCTCACAGCGTCCACAGAGACCAATCCCAAATTATTCAGCCTAATAGCTCTCAAAACAAACTCTTATTCTGCTCCTTTGTGGCAGGCATGAAGCTTTCTCTGCAAGTCCAATTTTACATCTTTGGTAACTCAGTGCTGGATGGTATAACACTCAATTGTGAAACCCTGCAGGAGCCTTTGATGCAAGCATCTTCGAGACGCAGAGCTTATCAGCTCTAATAACACAACTGTCTTTTATCCTTCATGTCCCAAGCCTACTGTTTTGGCACTTATATTTGTAATTCATTGCTTGGCTCTGGGTCTGGATCCAGCAGGACAGACAATTCTGTCTATCTGTCTACGCTGCTGAGATATTTTTGTTTGCCCAGAGGGACCTGAGCACCTAAACTCTGCTTATCTTCAGTGATGCTTAGATTCCTAATTGGTTAAAAGTCACTTTGGAAAGGGCGGCCTAAGAGCTGTAGACTTGTAGATGCTTTCAAAATATCTACCCCCAGGCCAGGCTCTCCATCTTTCCCTCCCTCCCATCAGGACTGTATCCTCTCAGTCCCATCTGGCCTTCAGAGACGCATGTGCACCTCCAGCACCACTGTTCCTCCCTCCCAAACCAGTTCCAACCAGTGGACTGTGCACCTTTGACCAGCACTACGTTTTCTTCAAGAAAGGACAAATGAGGTGGAAGAAGAAAAGGTGAAAACATGATAATAGCTGTGAGAAAAAGCTGCTGCTACAAACTTGACAATGCTGGAAATGGAGGCTCGGAGGAAAGTTTTACTCCAAAAATTACTCTTTTCATTCTCAACAGCACACTGAAGGGAAGCTGAAGCACACTTTTTAACACCTTTTGTACTCAAATTCCAAATTCACCTGTCTACTGAAGCAATAACAGAAATAATCTTTTTTTATCCAGCTGCACATTTTGCTTCAGAAATTTGTTTCCATTAAACTATCCCCTTTTGTCCTCTTAGAAAGCATATTTTAAATAATAACAGGGTGAAAAAAAATTATATGCTACCCAAAAACTCTCAGCCATGTCAACTGTGCACCTTTATATAAAAGTTATCTTTTTCTCCTGACAGATGGATGAAAACCCTTTTCATAATGTCAATGTGAAGATGAGAAAGAGAGGGGAAATTTCAGCGTGTCCAGTACAGCTAACCATTTCAACAGGAGACCCAGGGCAAGCTCTCCCGTTACAAAACTAAGTTACAACATGAACCTGATGTTTATCTTTCTGCTTTGTAAAACGCAATTTTGTAGAAGTTGAGATGGAGGCACACACTGTATTTCTAATCTGGGGAGAAAAAAGAAAAAACCACTTTTTCCACGTCCCTTAATTCTTAACAGGAGATATTCCTTAAATTCTAGCAGAAGAATGTGAATTCAACCTTAATTAAAATTCAAAATCTTAAGCATGATAACTTTCACTGCTACCACACTTTTAGGAGTGCAACTGCCACAGCTCAGCCATTCAGGGCCTCCCCAGGAAGGTCCATGCTTGGCCAAGAGAGAAGAGGCTCTCCAGAAACAACCGCAAGAACAGAGATGTGAGAAACGCAAGCCCAGATCACTGCACCAGCCTCTTTCCTCTTGGAAATGAATGCCATGAGTCTCCCTTCCATGATCCAGTCCTCCATGCACATAATCCCCTTTGGATCTCTCCCATGTCCACCAGTCTCACACCAGCCACTTTTCTCACTCCAGAGATGCAATTGATAAGGTCACCCCTTACCTTTGCTCCCGAGTGTCGCTGCTGATTCCTGCTACAGTCATGAACGTCTCCTAGTTGTTGTCTGCAGGGGCTGGGAGGCACACTGGACACAGCATTTGGGATCCCACAGGATGGTCACCAAGTCTGGTGTTCAAACTGCAAGGAAAAAATCAGAAAACATAAGAGAGAGTTCCACCAAGGGGTATAAAGGATTGACTGATGGCTTGATTAACACGAAGCCATCCTAGGGACAGCACAGCTACTCAAGTCGTGACTTGAGTCATGACTCAAGTCAATTAGACACAGAGACACAGGAACCAGATGTGACGGAAGAGAACCAAGGGGAGGTCCAAATGAGACCAGCTGTTCAACACAGTATCTAAAAGGGAAAAGAAATCCACGTGCCAGCAAAGGAAGGACTGTAAGAAATAGTGTAAGGGGACCTGAAGTAAGAAGAATGAGACAAATGCCAGACAGGGACTGAGAGAGACGCAAGGAAGATGGGCCTGCACAGGGCAGGTGGTGCAAGGGAGGCATCAACACAGAGCTTCTAGAGGGGTGAGGAGCCACCACCACCACCAGCCGCCTGGCACAGACAGATTTTAATAAGCTGCTTAATCATCCTCACACCTGGGGATTGGTCTCATAAATGTGCCTTTAAATCTTAAGTGTGATTTTATTGTCCTCATTGGTCACTTCCAGCTCCCTCTGATTTTCTTTTGCTTTTGGATGCTTGGCTGGCCAGGGTTCTCTATGCTTTACCACTGCTGTCAAGATCCTGTTCACTGTGATGCGAGACAACCAGTACAGCAAGAAGAAGCAAGACTGATCGTACCAGGAATCTTTGAGCTATTCAATGCCTTGTTTTATTAAGATCAACATAATAACAATAATAACACTATTAGTGACAACCATTTTATTATTCCTCCCTTTAGTAATATTCAGACATGACCTAAGAGGTATTTCAGAAAGACAGAAGAAATCCAGCGTAAGATCTAGGAGAACAGGGCAGTTAATTAAACGTCAGAGTGATGGACAGAGCTGGGACAAGCCTGGAACAATATCAGACAGCTGGACAACCTCTGACAAGTTCAGGGAGATGGATGGATTTGGGACACGTCCCAGACCTCTCCTCCAGTGGAGGCAAAACACATCCCTTTAAACACAAGATTGTTCCCTGCCCTGTTGCTGCTTCATTGACTTATGCAGTTGAGATTTTCAATAGAAGGCTCCTTCCAAGCTGTGCCACTGATCACAGCCTGATCTGGTGACACTTTATTACCTCCAAATTGTGCAAAGAAAATAAAGAGCCCCATTGAAAATGACAGCGTCTTGAATGTGTTTTTTAACTAGCGCATGTGTGAACTCACAGCAGGTAGGGCTCTTTTCACAGAAGATTTCTTCTCTCTATTCCAAATTAGACATTCACAAGAGAGGCAGGTGGAGGACAGTGGACAGGGAGAAAGAATGGTGTTGCAAAACACCAAGGATAAATATTACAGGACAAAAGCGAGCGTGTGACTGATACCAGGCAATCTGTAAGTCATCAGGAGAGTGGAGAGTGTAATAGACCAATCAATCAGGTAGACAAGGGTGAGAAGTGTCACAGGGAGGCAATAGGTAGTTGGAGGTCAGTTATGAAATATAATCTCTATATTGGAAAAAGGACAGTAGAGCAAGAACAATGGCAGGTATTTGAATGCGGGTAGGCGACTGGTTGGTTGGTGATTTCCAGGGGTGTATGTTGGATGGGAATATTATGGGGGTTTGAAAAAATGAGCTGGTATTTTAGAGATGGGCACATCCTCTGTAATGTGAAAGGGTGAATTAGTGAGCCTTTAAAGTGCAGTTCAACTTCAGAAAATGCTGCTGGAAGGCAGACGGTGGGGCTCCCTGTTGTTTGTTCCTCTGGGTTTCCAGATACATTTTGCCAGGTTACAAGCAAAAAAAGTGATGTTTTTCCTAAGTGCATGTCCTGCAAATACCACCTGGGATCTAAGAGCCAAACCAGATCCTTTCTCAGCAGCGATCACTGCATGCATAATCTCTAGTTAGTTAAGATGCAGGAGAGTTGCAGGCTGCAATGCATGAGAAGATGGGGACTCCATAGGTAAATTTAACTATTCCTTCTACAGACAGACTGGGAGTCAATAAGGCACAACTCACTCTCCATTAGCTATCCGGCTGCATAGTGACAAGAAGTCAGGCAGCATCATCTATTTCCCTTGCTAAGCTAAGCAGGTATAGAAGCATTACACCCAAACAAAACCTTGACTTAACATGAAGTCATTGATACCGTCACTTTTCTGACCTTAACTATATATTACAAAGGCTTCACACAGTATTTCTGACAACAGCTAGATCCAAGCAATTAGAGCTGAATGAACAATTCATAATGAATAATCGCTTTGGCAAACTTCACCTCATCTTATGCTTGCAAAGTGTTCACACGCAAAGTTCTCACTTTTGTTTGTTCATGGGAACAACCTGCCATTTTTTCTCCCCTAAGCAAAAAAGGACTATAACAGTTCATTGAAAACAATCTCTATTCAAAACATAGTGGCGCTGATGGATTATAGCAGCCACATGGTGCTGTTTCAGCTACTCCATTGGGTGAGGGACTGGAGCAGCTCCAAGAACAGCAAAGGACTGTTACCTCTCCCATTTGAAATTCCCTTTTGCCAAACCTATCAGTGATAGAGTGCTTTCGCTGGATATGGATAAGGTGGGAACAGAGCCAGCTGTGGTCCCCTTACAGCTGGTGGAGAAGGACAAGTACCTTCAGAGGCCACTGGAAAAGTGGACATCAAGGATACACTGGGGAAGCTGAAGAGCTTAACATGAAGACCCTGACTCCTTTAAACCGTGTGCTTAACTCTTCATGCCCAGCACTGTCCAGGGTGGGCCAGATCCTGCAGAGAAAAGGGCACTGGTTTGCAGCCCAGGAGGTGGCAGGCTGCTTGCGTGAGGCTGAACTAAGGGCCAGCAGCCGACCTGCTTGGTTGTTAATGAAGCCGAGAACAATGTGTGCTCTAACAGGGCTCTAACAGACTGAGACACGCAGGGAGATAAGAGAGCGTGGGGCAATAAATCAGGCTTTCAAAGCAGTGCATATTAGGAGATCAATGGGACAGATATTAGACCAAAGGAGCAAGCACCGGAGAGACAGGAGCAATTTAGTTCCTCAGCCTTCCCGCCCGTTGCTAAGGGCTTTTTTTTTTCCGTTTAATAACTTCCTCATTGTTTTTAAATGAGCAGCAAAGCCGGTGGGTTCCACGTGGCATTAGCAATGTGTTTGTGAGAAGGAAAGCAACTACCTCCTAGCAGGATTTGATAAAAGCTTCTCCAAGCTCTGAGTGATTTACAGCTTGGGAAAACAAACACAGACTGGTACAAATGCAAGGAAAGGCAGAGATGGCACCAACATCCAGGTACACTCAATTACCAATTCATCAGCCCAAGTGAATTTGAAGGGCTTTTCAAACTCTACACAGCTCGAAATTAAAGGAAGTCTTAAGACAGATAGCATTCTGCAATAGATGCAGAAGAAGACTAATTTGCTGATCTTCTGTGGGCAAAGGGCCACGGGCAAGGAGGGCAAGCAGCAGATCCCACCCTTCATCTAAGAACAGGGAAGGGTCCAAACATCAGGATGCCTTTCACACACTGCTGCAAAGCTGCTGGCACACACCTCTCACTCGCTCCTCACCGTGTCATGCCCCGGTTCCCAAATGGCCTTTTTCCCTGTCTCTACTAGAAGCTCTGTTTTCGCCTGCCCTGGAGGTACTTATGGCAAGGCTGTGAAAATAACTGATTTTTTGGATCATTGGCTGAACTGAAAAAAAAGGAGGGGAAAAAAAATCACTGCACAGTGACCCCAAACTGGAATTGCCCAGGCTCTCCATGGGAAAATATATATGGGAAAAAAAATACATAACTATGGTCAACCAATTGTTTAATTCAATTTGAAACTAACTCATGGGGAATATCATTTTTTCCTCCATCCCCTGCCTAGAAACCCATTTTTTTCGCAAGAAGACATGAGTTACAGCTTCCCAGCTCCACGCTCCAGCAGCACTGACACCGATGTGGTGTTTGAGGTCATTCCCTGTTACATGAAGCTCCTCATCTTTCGGGGACAGCACCCATCCGTGCTATTGTGATATAAACTCGGAGGCAGCTGGGGGTAGCAGCAGCATGGCAGGAACAGAGGGAGTCCGGCTGCCGAGAGACTGCGGGAAACTCTTTGTTAATTGTTCATGCAGAAACTGTTTTCATTTCAGTGTCTAATTGATATCTTGGGGAAACAGCATCCTTGGAAAAGGCAGCGCATCCTCTGCAGACTCCACCTCTCTGTGCTCAGGCGAGGCATCCAATGCTGCCTGATGGAGTGACTTGCTGTCCCCATAGCTGCTGTGCTGTCCCTGGCCTCCTGCCCCACATCCTCATCCCATGGGTTCGGAGCCCCGGGGTGGGTTCTGAGCTCAGCCACCTCTCAAACCTTTGGCAGACAGGAGACTTTGCAGAGGTTTGCACCAAAATGCCCATTTACCAGTAAGGAGAGCTGTGTCGGTCTCCACTCAGGGGTAGGGACTGCCCACATTCCTATAGGAGCTGCCAGCACCAGCCCTTCTCCTGCCAAAAATGAGCACAGAGCCCTTAATTTCCCACTGGATATCAGCCCTCCTCTTTCCTTCAGCTTCCTCCAACGACAGCAGCCATCGCTCATACATGCAGATCCAAGGCTGGTTCTGAACTATTTAAAAGCACAGCAGGTATTTTAATTATTCACGTCAAGCGCGCCTTGCTTGCTAATGACTCTCTGAAGCTGTCATAGCCAGCACAGAATGGATGAGAGCCCTGCCAGGCAGCTCCCTGTGGCCTAGCCACAGGGCAAAGCTTAGGTCTGCAAAACGGGCATCATTAGGTTTTGTCACTGAGGGCAGAGGTGGCAGAGGGACACCTGGGTGAGGAGCACCCTGGTCTCATACATACTCATTTGCCCACTCAGCCTATCACCCAACAGCCTACCCATCCCATCTTGTAGCCACTGCTTTATAGCACCTCTCTCGCTCCCAGCCTGGAGTATCTGCCAAATGTTTTGCTATTGCTGGGAGCTGCTGTCCCCCATGCTGATAGATTAGTTCTCGTTATATTTTAAGGGCACTGGAATTACCAAGATGTAAAGAAATAGAGGGGTTCATATACAGCACAGCTGGACAGCTTCAGATGAAGACAATAGCAGGGATGGCATGTTTCCTCACCACCTTGGGCTGCTCCCAGGGTGATATGAAAAGAGCTGCTTTGGAAATCAAGCCCTTGCCACCCTGCAGCAATGTCTCTACTTGCTGCAATAGCATCAGTGTGCTCTTCCGACCCACACCCTTCCCTGGGGCCTGGCACTGGGTGCAAGGAAAGCCAGCTCATCTTTTGGAAGGGGAAATAGGTGCAGAAAGAAGGATGGTGTCCCACATTCACAGCTGGATGAAAGACAGCTTGAGTTAAAGGTAGCCAGACTTGTAGCAGGATATTCCTGGGTGTGGAGCAGAGATGGGAATCCCACCTGCAGAAGGATTGGGGCTGCTTCATTTTGACCCCAGTGAGCTTCAATTAAATGTGAGTTTTCTTTTCTGGACCCAGGGATTCCTACCTGAGGTTGTTCCTTTCCCTTGGAGATTGCTCTTGGCTATTTCTCTTATTTCTGATAATTACTTCTTTTGTGCCTTTGCTCACCATTGCCTCACTGTAAATTTGGAGGATTTCCAGGAATATTCAGGATCTGCTTTCCCCCGCCTCTATGCAAGCAAGAGCCTCATCATGGGTAACCCCGAGCTTCAAGGCTCAATAATGCTTTGCGAGGCTTTGCCTGTGAGCAGAGTGCCTCACAAAAGCACATACCCTGGCTACAAAGCTGGGATCTCCGGGGCCATCAGATCCTGCCCTTCTCTTTATAATCTATGTGGTTTTTAATGTTAATTTCCACCACATGCCCAATTCGAAGCTCTAATAGTGAACAACTGCTTTCTTCCTTTCCTTTCCTTCTGATTTCATATTCATGAGTCAGGGTTTCCTGGCACTAAACATAAATGCTAAACGGAAATCGCTGCACAGTGACATGTCTGTGTAGCTTCACTGTCCGTTTATTTGCCTTTTCAAAGAGCTGCTGTGTTAAGCAAACATCTCTGCCTGGATCCTATCTGGAGGAGTTTGTCTGGTACGGCATGGTGCCTGCCGGGGCGGGGGAAGCGACTCTGTGTGATGATGTCTCATAGCTCTGTTTTAGCTTCAGGGTATTTCTTGTACAATAGTTTGAGCTCGGTGAATACCTCAACCTTTTCTTGAGTATTTGCTTGAGTCTTGGCAGGCTGCATTCAGAGCTGACACAGTGAGGGCTGAACCTGGGAACTCCTAGAGAGAAACACATCCATCGCTTCGGCTCGGACTCTACTGAGGGCTGCTGCAGGCAGCAGTGAGCAGATGTCTTGGCAGGGGAGCCAAAGAGACACCTGTAACATCACTGGGCAAATTACGTTTTCTGGCAACTGGAAAATTCACATACGCACACAAAAAAACCCAACATTTCAACGTTCATCCAAACTTACTGCCAAAAGTAAGGGACAAAAGGCACCTTGAGAAAGGGAATGTTTTCTGTCAACCAGAATGGCCAAATGTTTTAGTATTTTCCTTGAAGACTATCTTCCATATTGAATGGCAAGGGCAAAAAAGAATCTAAAAGGAAAAATCAAAGTCATTATTTGTGTATTTCAAGGCATTGTTCTCTGCAGAGCCTCCAAAGGTGAGGGGTCTCTCCTCCTTTTAGCTTGCCTGGGATGAAAGCTTTAAACATACAAGCCATCACCCTAAAGTCCCCCTCCAACAGTCCACCCTGGCCTCAGAGCAATGCATCTGCCAACCTCTACTGGCGAACAAAGTTGTCCCATTGGTGACATCATCATCCTCACCTATCTACTCTGCAGTCAAACACAAAAAGGTATCACCACCCTGGGAGCAAGGACAACCACCTGGAGCCAAAGCTGTGCTGTGCTTGAGTTGCTCACTGCCTGGTCTTTTCATGGAAACATCAGCTGAAGGTGGCTTTGCCCTAAGACATGAGCTGGAAAAGGGAGCAGCTGATGTTCAAATGCCCTGGGCTACTCTACCAGTTTTGCTCTTGCAAGGGTCATCTCCATGAGGCAAGGCGGGCAGTGAGGAACTGTAATGGTGCGTATGACAGCTCTTTGCTTGTCCAATGTGAGAGGCTTTACTTCCTCTCAGCTGCCTCTACTGCAGTCTCCTTCTCCAGGGCTTCATGGATGCGCTGCAACTCCTTATGGTCTGGTTACTCTACTGCATTCTCCCTTTCCTTCTACAGTCATCCAATGCCCTTTCCTGTCTGCCTTTCCCCAAAGATTGTAACAAATGAGCTCATAGGAAGGCTAGAGTGAGGATGAGAGATGGGAGATTTCAGACCATGAGAAATGAACTCACAAATGTGTTTGCAACTACCAGCTGAAGAGCTGTGCTCCTGCTCATGGAAGACATCATGTGTGGCATGTATTCAATCAAAGTAACCAATGGGGACCACATTTTGAACAGTATCGACATACCACAGGCTCCTTGTGAGGAAATTATGCGGCAATATTTAATGGTGCAATGATTCAGCAAGCAACAGGAAGAAATAGTCCTCAAACCATCATCAACTTCTCATGGACAAGTCCCAGATGGGACTGAAGGTAAAAACCCTTTCATTAAAAAGCTATTCAGTTGTGGTAAAACTGCTCCATGTGTCTCACTGAGACAGAAGAAGGCTGATTGTCAAAAGTGACTTGAGCTTGAAAGCTGCAGGGAAATCAGAAAGCTACCTCACATTTGAACAGGGGTTTTGAAATCTGTCTTTTGGGACCTGAAAGCACAGCTAGATCTCACACAGCTGAAGGTATCTTACAGCTGGGTGTCTAGGTTAAGGTAATTGTCTAGACTTCTTTTATCATCAGTGAACAGAGAGATGCGCACCAGCCCCCAGAGAGTGATTCATTCTTCCTGTCTTAGACATCTTTTTTTGGATGGGATAAATTACATTCTGGAGGTGTTGAACTTTTTCCACCAACTATGGAGGAGTCTAGAGGATGAACTTAGTCTAGACAACCTTTATATTGCTAAAACAAGCAGGCCTTGACTGGTGAGAGCAACCCAAGCTATAACAATACAGTATCATATCTATGTTAGTTTGGGAGTATTTGGCCAACAGCTACAGCAAACAGACATAAGAGTAGCAGTTCTCTCTGCAGGTAGGAGTTGGATGAATTAAAATCCTCTCTCCTCACCATAAGCACACGCTGTGGTGATCTCAATATTTAAGTGAGACCTGAGGACACTCTGGTACCTCATCTAATTCATTTATGTCATGCGAAAGGTACAGATTACATCCAATCCCTTCCAAAGCGCGGCCTGGAAGGTGCAATTTTGCAGTTCTGGGAGAAAAGGAGGGGCTGGTCTCTCGAGTGAGTGTAGCCTTCCAAAAAGATCAATCTTTTTACCAGCTTGGGTTTTCCTGAGATTAGCAGTCCCAAACTTGCAAAAATCAACAATTTAGCTCTGATAAAACCAGCTGTATTCTTTACTCATCCTCGCAGTTTTGAGCAACCATGTCTTGTAACTTTAAGGGTTTGGTTACAAGCTTGAGAGCTATTTTGTATACAAAAGGCTCCATGTCTCTGTTTTGCTATAGTCCAGGGTCAATGCTAATAACCTACACTGTAAAAATAATCCTACTGTCTTCTAGGGCACTTCTTGCTGTGAGTCCTCCAGAAACCAATGAGATTATTACCACCATGACTTCTGTGGGGGCCAGTTTCAATTCTCTTAGAAAAGTAAGATCTAGACACCTTTTAGAGCCATCATGCCCAAACCTCTCCATCTTCGCTCCTGCAATATACCATTGGCCATGTTATCTATTCAAAACCCAGGACTGGAGATCCAGAAACTGAAGAGGAAAACCAGACATTACAACTTCAAAGATCAACATGAGACAATCAAATATAAATAGGTAAATAAATAGAAGGAGACATTACCAGAAGAAGGCCAGACTGCCACCCATAAATAGCTTTCTAAAGGAAATGTCTGCAACTGGTTCTGAGTGGGGCAGCTAAATCACGAAAAGCACGTCAGGACCCTTCTCCAAAGTCAACAAACATGCAGAAAGAGTGGGAATAAAATTCAGGAAACTAAAGACAAAGATGAAGGATTTTTAACTACCCAGAGTTCTGAGCTTTAATTCACAAGGAGAGAGATTTGTATTCTTTCCTGGGGTGTACTACTGCCAGAAGCAGAATGCAGCTGACAACAAAAAGCTGATGGCTGGAAGCCAAAGGGCTCCTTAGGGGCCAGGGAAATGCATGTGTGACTTCAGCTCTCTATACCAATTGGCTTACCTTGTCAGAAAAAAAACAAAAAAAAAAGAAGTACTTTTTCCTGACTCATCTGGAAAATCAAGATGGATCATACTTATTTAAGGGGATGTTCGTAGTGCTCATGGGAATGTGTTCAAGACAGGGTTTGGTTCACAGTGAAATACCAAAAGTAACACCAAAGATGTACAGTGTGCATCTATCTACCTAAGAACATTCACACACACACGACACACAGGCTTCTTAAAGCTTAGTGATATAAATTAGACTCCTGTGTATTGAAAAGATCATTTAAGGATATGACAGCCCAGAAGGACGGATACAGCACTGATAGCTTCTTTTCTCCTTTTTTGCCTGCTTTCAGACATTGAGTTACCTGGGCCAAGTTTCCACAGCTGTGCCTCCATTTCCCTGTATTTCACAACAGGGTAATGTGACTGCAGACTGGTGGAGATCTCTTAAGGAAAGGCACCTCGCAAGAGATTTTTCTATTTTAAATCTTGAAAAGTGCTAGCCAAATGCTAGTTCTTAAATACAGCTGGTAAAGAATTGTAAGAATTGATTTCTGCGGACAACTACATCACTGCATTGGAAAGTCAATAATCATCTTCCATACCAGCTTCTAAATATGAGATCAAAAATATTCAGTTAATGGTGCATTTTTGGTTCAGATTGTTCTCTGGAAGGCAGGGAACACACAGCATTAGGCTTGGTATTAAATACTATGTTGACAGAGAACACAAATGTCAGTATGACCATCTCAGAAAAGATATTTTAGAATATGTAAAATGACTCAGGATTACTCATAATGATATCTTACAAGAAGCAGTGAAAGCTTTTACTTCAGGAAAATTCTTGGAATTGCTAACAATGTAAAGAAAATACAGTTAGAAAAAACCTGCCTCCCTCGATAAATAAATACAAAGACTTCAGGCTCCAAAGATGAACACTGAGAACCAAAACCAAGACAGAATACTAAAAACTCTAACAGAAATCTCAATACTTAATCAAGGGAAAAGGCAACATCACAAATGTAAGTGGCCAAAGGAGACTTTCATGAAAGGGGCAGGAAGATAAAAGAGTTTGGCTTGCCTTCTTACAATGGAGTTTTTATATATGTACAAAAATATGGAAATGTTTCAGAACAAATGCAAAATTATTTTAATAAGATGTAGCTCAGTCAAGAAAAAGACAAAACCAAAAAAGCCCAACACTACAGTATCATATCAATAGTCAAAGGGCTAAAAAACCCATAGCAAAGACTGTGACCAGTTAGCTCTGGTCAGGCAGCCCCAGTCAGACATTAGTTCACTCTCCCACCAAAAAGCTGCATTTCAGCAAAAGTGAAATTTCTCCTGACATGAATTGCTTCTGATAAAACCGTATTTCAAAAGAATTAGACGTGTTTTGATAAATCAAACATTTCATTTTCAAGAATGAAGTTCAGGAGAACTTTTCATTTCTATTTTTATTATATAATAAAATCTTCAATCATTCATATCTACCTGACATTGAAATTAACCTGAAATATATTTTAATATTAACTTAATATTGCATTCAGAATTCAAATAAATGTCAAAATCTTGCCATTTCCTGCAAGATATCAATTCTTCTATCATCTCATTGCTAAACCTTCAGGTTTAACAGGTACCTATTCCAGAACTTCTACCAAAACGTAAGGCTAAGACTCTGGAAAACCCTGAGGTATGGGAAATCTATAAAGAAACATATCTACAGCCCACAGAATCAGACCAAAACATGAACATGAGGACTGTAAACTCCCTCAGTACACCGTGAACTTGTATTCACTCAACCTAGGTAAAGAAATGGGATTTAAAAATACTTTTAGGTACAGAGAAAGCATCTGACTGTGTAAAGTGGCCATTCCTTGTGAGCCTTCCTGTATCGGTTTGGTTTATATTTAGAAATGCTATAAATATCTTCTATTTAATCAAATGAAATAATGTTTTGATAGATGATTCACTCATTTAATCTCCCCAAAAGAAAGGCTGCCGATAAGACTGTTTTCACTGCATCTGTTCATCTGGCAGAAAAAAATCGTTTCAATGGAAACATTGCAAAACCCAGCCCTTTCCACCCAGATGCTGTATTTCCATATTTCTGATGCCACCCTGCCTACAAGGATTTCTTTAGATGCACATGAATTAACTAGCACAGGAGAGACACCAGACTACAAAGTAAGTATTCAAAAAAGTAGTGATTACTTTTTTAATGACTTTGGAAACTCAGAACAAAAGCTGTAATCTCTTGTTCACATCCAAAACCAAACACTATGGGATAGGTTTAATACGCCTGAAAGTTTCATCCCATAAGGCACTTTTATGTAAGTTTTAGAATGAAGTAATTTAGAACAAAGGTTCCGACTAGGGAGATAATGCAGCATTTGTATGAATTTATTTCTTCCTAATTTCTACTCATTTTGTAGGTTACTTCTGCAACTAACCAAGATTTCTTTGGCACTTACAAAGTGCAGCCGTAACTTTACAGGCTTTTTAACATAATAAAACCTATTGAGTCAAGTATAGGTCTTCACAATGGTTTTTAGAGCAAACTAGAATTCAGTCTGAAGTATAATGGATATGTGGGTTGGAAGTTAGGGATAATTTGTGTTGAATCCAAACTGGAGACACTTTCAACCTCTGTAGGACTTTTCATTACTAAGTTTAAGGAACCAACCATCATGAAAAATCTGTAGTATGAGATAACACCATAAGATAACGCCCTATTCTTGTTCACCTGCACCAAGCTGAGCTAATTGTACAAAGTTTGTACAAGGTATAGAGCAAGGGAAAATTAACCCTTTTGATCTCAAGGAATGGGCAATAAATGCAACATAATACAATTTTTCACAATAATGATCCTCCTGTTTTCTCCAATATTAGGAAAAGAGCCTAAAAGATTACACAAAGTACTTAGGATTTGTATGGTAATAACGATTATACAGTGTAGCCAAGGAACCGGATTTTACCAGGTTCTAACTCTGTAGAAGTTTGACAGTAAATTTACAGTCTTCTGAAGCATGGTGGCAGGAGAACAAAACAAAAAAGCATTTGTCACTTTTTAGCATGACTGTTTTACAGCATCAAGTCCTAACTGTTGTCAAGATCGTTACAGCCTTCACTTCAAGGAACAGATGATAAAAGACAATAATCAGAAAAAAAATTAAAATGAGTTACAGTGAGAGGGTCCCTTTCGCTTATACCCCTTATCATGCAACTATACCCCAAGAAAATCACACTGTGCCAAAACAGATAAACAGGAGAATTCTGCTGTCATCAGACAAAAACTGTAGGTAGAATTCTTGCAAGGTCTGAATTAAAAAATAAGCCATCAAGACAAAAGCAATTGCTTTTCAAACGGCCAAGTGAAATGGATTGATAGAACACGACCAAGTAGCTATTGCATGTAATTTGATGGTGAGTCTGTATAAAACTTAATATAGCATCTATTGTACCTCTTCCAGATTATGGTCTTGATGCTACTGGCTCATGAGTACTGCTGGAGAAACTGCAGTGGGGAAAGGAGCTTCCAACATATAATTTGGTTTTGTCCTAAAATACAGACATATTGTGAGGAAATAGTAACTGTTACCAAAAATACTGCTGGAGTGAAAAATACTGTGTTCTTTCCACTGGAAATAATCTTAGGAAAAGAAGATACCAAAATAGCTAACACTAAAACATAAAGTCCCTGTAAGAAGAACATGCCCTGATTCAGCAAAACAGGTAAATAACATGCTTACGCTAAAGGAGTTCTGCCCAGTTGAAATCACATACAGGTTACAAGTTTAAGCATGTTTAGGCCTCCTTGAAGTCAGTTAGTGTTCTGCTAAATTGGATGGTAGTAAGGATCCATTCAGCTTCCCCTTGTTTCAAAGCCATGGCACAAAGTATAAGGGAGAGACCTGAGAACATGAAATTCATCTGAAAGAAAGCTGAAGAGCTGCAAAACACCTTTTTGCTGCACAACTCATAGCAAAAGAGGAGTGAAGGAATGGATCACCCAAGATGGGATCAAAGAGGCTTGTGGTCTGCTAGTTTGCAGAATTGATAACCCATGACATGCTTTGGTCTTTGCCTTGTTCTGGTGCCAGCAGAGGAGACCAGTCCCTCTGTGGGCCCTCCCACACATGGAAAACTTGTAGGGGAAGAATTCAAGGAATCAGTTCCACTCTGATCCATGATCACGTGTAGCGCTGACACAGATCAAAGGTCCCACACTTTGTGTCATTCAGATCTAAACTTCTACCAATGGCCTCCGTGAGAAGATCATGATGAAGGCCAGTGTGAGGTACATAAGCAACATTCTCATGCCTCAAGGCAGCAGCTTATGACCCTTCCTCATACAAAAGGAGAACTGCTCCACTGTGAGTCTTAGATTCAAGGACAGCTTGTTAAATATTTAGTTCAGAATCTGGATTCTCATTTTTGGCTGTTTGATCTTTTCTCTTTTTTTCCCCCTCTTTACTCATTCTTGAGTATTTAGTCCCATCCCACAGCTCCTGAGTAGATGTGTTAAAAATAAAATAACAACCAGGGGTGGGATTTTCCAAAGCACTCAGCATTGACTGACTCTGTTCTCTTTGAAGTCAGCAGGAGTTTTATTATCAACTTCAATAGGATCGGTTAAGCCAATGCTACACATTGTGAACGCGCATATTCATGAAGCAAGCAGCATTTGCTAATGGTACATGGATTCAAAAGGCTGATAAGATTTTAGTGAAAAAGCTACTAGAAAAAAAAACAAGCAGTTCTATGAGTAGCAGAAGTATGAAATCCTTCTTTCCTTGATTGACTTGGGAGCCCAGGAAGGTGTGTGGGCTGACTGAAGTCCTTCTTGTGGGTGGGCTGCTTTCTCCCAAATGGATTCTCTGGCATCAAACAAAGGCTCAGCACAACATGGCAGTTTTTTCCTCACTAGAAGTAGGGCATCTCTCTTCTACCTCTGCCTGTTTGCTCAAACCTTGAGGGAACTTGCTATTTTCGAGTGTGCTACCCTCTATCCAATTCGGCTGGAGTTGGATAATGCACTTAAAAGTTGCTAGGCATACACACAGGTATGCACACGCTCCATATGAGCATGAAATACACGTTTTTGCAGGAAATCATGTAAAGACCTATCAGAATCAAGTTCTGAGGGGATGAAAAAGATGGATTCAGAGCAGCTGATCAGCGAATAGCCTTGGATGGATGAACCATGCTGCTCTGTGAATCTCAGCTATGGAAAAGATACTAACAGTAGGGCAGTCCTTGGGGAAAGAAGGTGAAGACAAGAATATGGTCCTTAGAGAGGGTTTAGGAAAATGGCTGCTGAGATAAAACTACATTCCATATATAAATGTGGCAAATCTGCTCAAAGTACCCAAAATGTCAAAAAAAATAATAGGATTTTAAAGGGCACAAAGGTTTTGAGAAACAGAGGCACTGCATTTCCTGAAAGCCAGACCATTTCCATATGGAAAGCCAAAGCATCTTTGCCTGCACAAAGAAAATGAAGTGAAGCGGCAACTGTGACTGGTTCCTTTGGCATCTGGGCTAGAGCATCCCAAGAGGAAGACAGAGAGAGTTGGACACGGTCCCCAAACTCCTTTCATATGGGAATCCAGACTCCCAGGAACAAAGCCTGGCAATGGACCTTCGCTGCCAAGAGCAGCCCAGTGCCAGCCCAGGTGCTCACATGCACTGTCACTGCCTTTGGCACCAGGGATGTTCAGGGAAGAGGATCAATTCTCTTTCCACCCCACAATTTCCACACCGCTGACAACTCGGAAAACAATTCAAGAGGGAATTCAAAGGATCTGTTGAAATTTCAACGAGGAAATCTGAGTGAGCATATGTAAATAGAAAGAATGAGTAGCACATAATTACATCAAATTGTTACTTAGCAAGGGAAGTAAATAACCCAAAATATGCAGAGCAAAAAATGGCGATGAATTAGAACTAATTACTTAAGGCTAATTAAAATAAGAATGGCACGAATTGAAATATGTTAATGGCATTGAACCTGCCACCTTCAAAGGAATTTAAATCAAAATGATAATGTCGCTTCAACCTTCACCTGGTAGGTGGGAAGTTGGGAAGCTCAAGGCTGCTTTGGGGGGTGTTGACCATGAGCAATGCATTATTTATGATCATGCTTGGAAATGAGCTGGAATTTTCTGGTGGGTGCAGGTTTCCTGGTCACAGGAAGAAAGGTTTTCTTGGATAATGGATGAGAAAATATCATGACAGGCAAAACCTAAATCCCTTGAAGACTGATAGATACAGAGGTACCTCCTGATGCCAGGAAGCACTACAGTTGAAGAGAGTAAAAGAGAAAGGCACAGAGATAATGAGATCATGAAGAAGGAAAGAGGGAATAAGACAGACTGAGGGAGCAAGCAGGAATGAAATAGATAGGGAGAGCCCAGAGCCATGACAAATCATCACCAGCTTCAATTACACAAGCCTTCTGATCTATGAAATCTACCAAAGGTCATTGGATTCCTGTCTTTGCAATTAAGAAACAAGTGGCTTTACTGATTCCACCCCACGGCCTGACTGCCTGGCACAAGTGTCCATGTACCAGTGGCATCACTTGTGGCTGTAGGTACCTGCACCGAGAGCAGAGCACTAACAAGCCAGTCCAGAGAGCATGCACAGCCTCATTTAGGAGGTGGACATGTCTAAGCCATGCACCGACTCCTAACATTTAGCTAGCACACCAAAGTGCTCCTGTGCTAGCAACTCATGAGAGCAGAGGGGAAACCTCAAGCAGCAGGAAAGCCTGGTTTAGCATCTTCGTGCTACAGCCATGCCACAGGCTTGTGCTTCACCACCACCCTCTGTCAGCTTATACCCAAGTCATCCTCAGCTGCAAGCCCTGATCCTGGTAAACTTGGATCCATGCTGGGCATAGTTCAGTGGAAGCATCTGTATGAGGAGAAGTCCTGCCACAAGCAGTGAGCAGGCCCTGGCTGTGCACCATGCTCTGGGGCTCACCTCACAGTGCTGAGCTGGGTGTGGAGCAATCCCTGCTCCTCTGGGAGCAGAGCTGTTAGTCGTGTTTTTTGCTTCTTTCCAGTCCCCCTGGTTCACACTGCAGGTGAAAATCTCTTATCCCTCTCCTGCCCTGGGATTCACACGAAAACCATGAGTTCCACATCCCCACGTGCTGCACGGACAGGCACCGTGGAGGGTGGGATACACAAATGGTGGTGCAGCCTTTCCATTTTCACACCAACTACTGGACTGGCTTTTGAGACAACTGAATAGAAGGCTGGTGCCAGGCTTGCTGCCAGCTGACAAATCCAACTGGATTCACCTCAGAGCTGGGCATCTGAGAAAGCCCAAGCATGGCTGTGCTCTCCCCACTGGGCATGAGATGCTGTGAAACATCAGCAGAGGTGCGCAGTTACAGAGGCCTTGCCCTGTCTGTAACAGCGTTCCCAACATGGACCAGCTGCTGAGGCTGAACTGCAAAAGCCACTCCGCAGCATCTAGGATATAGGCTGACTCCTGAAATCCTACACAGGCAATGGTAACAAGCTTTGGATCGATTCCCAGGCTGTGATCTACCAATGCCCATCTCCTCAGAGCTCAATTTATACCAAATGCCAGCCAGGATGGGCAACAGCAGGACATATCCTTGGAAAACACTACTGTGTGGAGCACGAGGGCTCTGCTCTGCTCTGCTCATGCCAGTGAGGTAGATCCATACCAGGATGACTGAAATGTGATTTCGGTTTCTCCAGCTTCCTGCAGGGGAAAATATTACCTCCTAGAAAACCAGAGTTTAGACTCATTGCTCCCCTTCTGTGTACGGAGGAGCTACAGCAGACCAAGAACAGGTCCCCATGAGCCCACTGCCAAGGTCCCAACATCACCATTGCTGCCCTTCCTGACCCTCTGCTTTTCAAGGAGGGAAGCCCCAGCACCAGGGAGGATGGCACCTCAGCAGACACAAGCAGTCGGCTGCAAGATATTTCCTCTTTGTTTCTCTGCTCAGTGTAATGAATCCTGCCTCCCACTCAGCACTGCTAAGTAAGAGGAGTTACTGTGAGTAATCCCCACTTCGGCATCTTCTGCTGTAATCGCAGAGAAATCACATTAGGTTTTTTTCCTAGGACAAGGAGAAATTCATCAAATTGCAATCCAGGGAGAACACACGGATGAGAGAGAAGGCCAAAAACAACACACACGTACCCGGCAAAAACCCCAAAGTTGACATTTACATTTCAAACACTTATAACAGCTAAACAAATAACAGTAATTATACCATTTGCATACTTTGTTAAATAATTGTTTGCTAGGTGAAGGGAGCCTGCGCCTTTGTGTGCAAGGAGAGAATGCTCCAAGGCTGGGGAGGCAGAACATCTGCTTCTTCCCTTCCCAGGTGCCCTGTTTGCTTCATGAAATGGTGATAACTGACCCAAAGCACTGAGGTCGGCTGTGCTGATATATGGAACATGTAGGAATGGGGGCAGGAGGCCCTTGGATGAGGATCGTGAGATGCAATCATGCTGCCCAGCAGCCACATCACCTCCCTGAGCACATAACCAAGCTTATTGCTCCAGACACAAGCACCAGCACTTGCCAAAGGGAAGCTCCCATGCTCTAGGAATGACTTTAGGACTGCAGCAGTGGGCAGCTCCCAAGAAGGAGAGCCTCAAACAAATCAGAATTCTTTCTGGCCTGCTCTCTAAGGGAAGGTCCCCTCTTTGCAGCACTACATGCTGAACACCCCTCCGACACCACCGCCTTGCTCAGAGCCCACAAACTGTCTCATGGCTGGCAAGTTCCCTTTGCTCCTGCAAAAGCATCTCAGCTTTTATCCCTTCCTGCTCAGCTCCTCGGGCAGACAGCTAATTGAAGGGTTTTTCTTTCATTTCTAGTACAGAAAGCACAGTAAATGCCTTTTAATCTGCCCATCTTTCCCCATGATTGGCTCTGTCTGTCCTCTCACCACTCCTACCCCTGTTTTTTTTAATCTTTAAGTAGACTTGAATGATGCAAGCTGGTGGGGAGAGGAGAAGCCTTCTGCCCCTCCTCACATGGTCAGCAAAGGTGGAGCAGGGCCAGAGCCACTGCATCCTTTCACACCTGGCTGGAAACAGGTCAGGCAGCTAATGTGTTTGTCAGGCTTGGCGGCTACTTGTTGGAGACACACACAAATGTTGCTCAGCTGTTTGAGTGCTGGAGGCTGGGAGAAGAGATTCCAGCAAGAGACATATGTGTCGGAAGGCAGAGAGGGATGTTGCGCCAGGAAAATGAAAAGCAATGCAATGGAAAGAGATGTAGATTTAATGAAGGCTCAATGACTTTGAAACTGTCCCCCATAGCATCAGTTAAGACGAGAGATTTCATTAACCATGAGCAAGTGCTCGAGCCCTGACAATGGTGGAATTTCAGCTCCAGAGGTTAAAAGTGTCCATGTGGGTCCATTACTCAGTGGGTAAAACCATGCTAAATTTGCATCCCCTATCCATAGATTTTGTTTCCCCAAGCAACAGCAGGAAAGTCACAGTCCCAAGGAGGAACCCAAACCTTGGCTAGCTGTGATCTCTACAGCTCACATTTTTAAGTGTACAACTAAGGGCATCCCATGGGGATGGGAAAGAGAAATGCTCCAAACCAATTGTTCTCCCCTCAGATCATTTTCACTGGAAACGTTTGTATTTACCCTTCAGCCAAAACTTTTCCCTGATTTTTTTGTTTAAGTTCAAAGAATATTTCCAGTTCAACTCTTGCTCTTTCAAGTAGAAAGTAGAAATGTTCGGTTTCCTTTAATGACTCCTTTTTCCTTTCTCTCCCACTATCCTGTTTTTTACTTAAAGCCAAAAACAAAAGGGGATGAGGGAAAGAAAACTAACAAAAAATCAGAGAACTTTTTTTCCATATTTTCAAAT
This sequence comes from Psilopsiagon aymara, assembly GCA_024733675.1. Lineage (NCBI taxonomy): Eukaryota > Metazoa > Chordata > Aves > Psittaciformes > Psittacidae > Psilopsiagon > Psilopsiagon aymara. The sequence continues at coordinate 33,496 of JANRGW010027245.1, read as the reverse complement.
AACTTGAAAAAACTTTTTGTTTCTTTTCCTATTTTTTTTAAAAAAGTTTTATGAGTAATATTGAAGGATGCAAAAGCTTGACGTAAACCTTTTTATGTAGGTCAAAAACCCTTTTTCCCAGGATAAAAAAAAATCCCCAAACAAAACCCCTTAATGTTTGTGAAACAATGTAGACCGGCTCTAAATATAAGCTTCCACAGCAATAAAAGCTTTGCCCCAACTGACTGCATCTCAGTGTCATCTTCTTCTGCCTCGAGCATCCTGCGTTCCTCGCCTGCCTTTCCAGCCTGCAGCTGCAGCCTGCACAAGGCCCACTGTGTGTGCTACATAACGAGGGCTATGCTATGGTCCACAATGGTTTACAATCACTTTGCAAAAGTGCAAACTCTTTGTCTCTATGAATACATCCTCCATCATGCAGTCCTGGTGCCCTGCATCTCTCAACAAAGGCAGGACTTCAGCTCTAGGTGTCCCACTCACAGGCTGATCCATCACCTCTGCCTTGCAGAAAATAATGATCCTTCATTCTAGATGCTGGTCCAATTTAGCCAGTGAAATGAGAGACACTCATTAAAAAAAAGTAATGAGCAACTAAGGCAATATTTGTTAAGCTTTTTGATTAGGCAGTGTTGCTGTGGACCACAGCATTCAGCAGGAGATAACATCCCCGTGAAGGTAGCAGCACTTAGGGAGGAGATGGGCTTCCAGAGTGAGGGAGTCAGGGCTGAGAGCTCCTGAGGGTGGCTGAGTATTTTGCTGACCAAAGGGGAGTGGGATGCAGCCATGGTTTGATGGCATGACCACGTTGGCTCAGATCAGAGCTCTGAGATGCAATCATCCCGGTTTGGTGCAGCAAACACACATGTAGCCTGAAAGCAGATGTGCTTTCAGGTCCCGATGCCGCAGAGAGTGGTGTCAGCCTCAAGCTGGGCTCAAAGGGTTGACCCCTATGCTCAGCTTCAGCACTGTCACCTCGAGGGGATGTTTGACAGTGTAAGCAGTGTCAAGGCAGGAGTCAATGCTGTCCCACAGCAAACAGCATAGTGGAAGAGGCTGGCATGTGTCAGCCAGGGGGGAGTTGGGAGCCTTAGAAAGTATGCTTGGTTTAGGACAAAAAGGCACAAAATTGGAGAGAAAAGCAATGTGATTCCTGCCTCCCTTTAAATAAAATCTAAAAATCGCATGGAAATTGACAAATTTTTTTCAAAATACATTAAACACTTCATTTTGCTTCACACCTTTTTGAATATTTCTTATAAAACACAAAGGCTTTAAACAAAGGTCATTAAGAGATAAAGAATTAAAGCCGTTCTTCAGAGAATGTAAAGAGAAAGCATCTTGACATTTTTAACAGGGCTCTTTTTTCCTCTTTTCCAAAAGAAAAATTAATCGACACTGATTTGATTTCACACACAAAAGCCCATTTCGTGGAAGTGGCATTTGCTGACAGAGAGCTGTTTCGACAAGAAAATTCCAGCCAGAGGAGCACACAATATGCTGCACACCATTAGGGTACATGAGCTGCAAGGACGCCAGTCTCCCAGGGTTTGTAATAAATCCCATCCTTTTTCTGGGTCAAGAAACTCGTAGCTGTCTGGAGGTTATGCTAACACACCAGGGTTTGGGGACTGATGTCAAGATCTGAGGAATTCCTGTTGCCTGGAATAGAAACAATGAAATTGTTCCAAGGCACCATTTATTCCCATGTGCCTGTGAGCTGTCATTTCTGGGGAAGATGAACAATCTGGGATGATCTAATACCTTCAGAAATAATTCAAGAAGACAATTCATTCAGCTCCCCCAGTCAATAACAAATGGGACTTCTCTAAGAGGAGGACAGAGGGGATCTGACCACCAGCTCTCCCAAACCAGGTGAGCTTGTGCACCCATGCAACAGGCAAACTGAGAGGTTTTGAGCAGCTTTGCCTGGAGACCACCCATGGTCCACAGGAGCTGGGTGGGAGCACTGAGGACCCACAGATGCAGTCACCATGGGGCTGGCAGGTACATGCCAACAGTGGGATGCTGCTGCGCCAGCATTGTCACGGACCAACCTCATCTCCTTGCCTTGAGCCTGGTGCTGCTCCAGCATCCCCCTTCCTCCCAGTAACTGTCTGTTTTATCTTGCCTCCTTTCACCTGTCCGTCAGTTCTAGTCTAAGGACTAGATAACGACTAGCACAAACTGCTCCAGCTGGGAACAAAAGAGTGATGGTATGAACAGTGAGGTGCAGAGCAAGGCTCTTTAGATATGTGGAAAACAGCTGTGAGTCATCCTGAATGTGCCACATTCAGGATCATACCCTTTACCTGTGATGAAGGATCAGAGGTGGGAGAGCATGCAAAGAAACTTTGCCTTCCCAATATGACATGATGATAATGAAGCCAGGGTACCAGAACCAGTCCTGCTTCACTGCCCTGGCTCTGAGTAGCACTTCCCTGCATACACCAGTTTGAAGTGCCTTGGTTTCCTGTATCTATGTCAGGAAGCAGAGAAAATAACAAGGAAAAAACAAAGTGAATGGGGAAAGTGTAACAAAACCAGCAGAAAAGCCTTCCCATGCCACTCTGTGCTTTCAAGTAAATGAGGCTAATTAACTAATTGCCTAAATTATTAGAGCTATTTTTACCCTTGTATGAAGGCTTAGCATTACTGCCCAGTTCTTAAGATTGAGCACTGAACTTTCAACTTACCACAAGGTTAATGATGCTCCCGGAGCAGGGAGTCAGAGGGCAGAGGAGCTACTAGGCCAGGACTGGGGCTGAGGGCTCTGGTGGGTACCACTGCTGTGGGGAAGGAGCATCTGCACCTGAACAACCCCACTGCATTGCTGCTGTTTCACATAGAAGCTCAGAGTTATTTGCTGAAATCTCACCTGAATCTGCCTCCCAGGAAAGGATTTCTTCTATAACAAAGCATCCCCTCTCCTCCACTGGATTCTCATTGCGGCCAAGACGATAAAAGCTGATTTGGAAGAAGGGTTTCACTCTCAAGTGAGAGAAGGGAAATACCAATGGATAAGGGTGCCAATCCTGGCAGTGATTGCAGCTGTCATGAACAGACCCAGAGTAACCTTGAACCGCCATACGGGAAGCAAAGATAGTGTACAACTTGGTATCAGCAGCAAAACCTGCTGGAAAATGGCTTTTTAGCCACAAGGGATGTGCTACCAAGCTACGACTGACCCATCTAGGGGCAAGCTGGAAAAAGTAGGGATATGGCTACAAGAGGGGACTTTGGGTTTGCATCTGAAGGAGGATGGAGTTTGCTGAGCTGGTCTGGGACCTGGCTGGGATTTTAAGCACTGTGGTAGAGTTATCAGACCCCAGCAATGCCAGCTCATGAAACAGCTATTAGCAAAGAAACACCCTTCCGGGAGCAGCTGGAGCCTCTGCTCCTCTCAGGAATGCCACAGGGCTCTGCAAGTGCCAGCACTGGGTGCACTCTCTGCCTGCCCTGGGAAACAGCCACTTTTCAAGCCTGGTTTCCTCAGTGCTGCCTTGGGGCACAAGTTCAATCCAGCATGTGCTGCTTCCAGAACTAATTGGGGTTTGCTGTGCTAATGATGTCTGGTGTCTCCATGCTTATGGAATGGGCTGCAGCCAACTAACCAAGTGTGGCAGGGAGTTAAAAGCAGTGCCGTTTCTGATAGAACAGCAAGTGGGACTCTCTAGGTATGCCTGGAGATCACCCATTTATTGACATCACCCATTCCTCTTTCTCTGGGGACACCAGCACCGCTGCTTTGCACGTCAGCCCTGAGAGTCTCTGGAATGAGATACATATCTGCCTATATGGGACTGATGTTACATCACCCATATACACAAAGTCACTTCTCCATCACACACACACAGGTATCTCCTTCCCAATTATCCAGACCACCCTGCACAAAAGCAAAGAGCTAATCCATCTGCTGTAACCTGACCAATCACACACACAGTCCCAGGCACACAGCCTCCATTCCAGCAGGAATACAATGTCACAGGAGCTTCCCCCTTCCACTTCGTGCAAATGCCGTTTTCTTGGGGTTTGAGGGATTTTCTCTCAAAAATAGATGTTTCGTCCTCTTCAGCTAAATGCCAGTGTCTTATCTCCCGGTGGAAATTTCAGTTAACTCCATTAAAATCCCCCCCGTCATTCCTGCTGAAGAGCTCGTCCCCTCAGGAGCAAGAAGACGGATAGACCTCCTTTTCTGTAACGAACCTCACTTATCAGCTGTAATGAGTTGACATTCTCTCTGCTTTCTCTGGCTTTTCCCTCAACACACAAGTAAGCAACAGTTTGGGGTAGCTGTCTCTTCCAGACACGTCACTGAGGAGAAGGGAAGGTGAAAGTCCCCTGTCCTTCCGATGCAGGAGTGAGCTCTCCTCTGAGACATCTCCAAGATCATTTGGGCCAGCCATGGCTTAGTGCGCCTGAGTCCTGAAGATCTCCAAGGACAGAGATTTCTGCCTCTCTTTCCACTTGTTCTGCTGCTGCACCATACCCTTAGTGCTCATCTCTTTCCCAATGCCCAGCCTGGACCTCCCTTCTGTGCCCACTGCTCCCCTTTAGGCTGCCTGCCACTACTGAGAAGGGTTTGGCTCTTTGCAAGCTCTGTCCAAGCAGCTGTAGTTACTTGAGGCTGCCTTTCAAACCTGGATCCTGCGGAGGATGCAGAGTCTTTGGATGAGCTGCAACACTGGTCTGACACTGATGGTGAAGGGAAAATCAGCACCACATTAAGCTATAAAGCAAGTCAAAAACTTCTTTGTGGGCCAGTTTCTGCCCAGGCACTTGTCCCCGCAACAGGGCTTGACCCTTCACAACTGTTTTGGTAAGGATCAGTAACATGACGAAGGTGGGCCAGATGGCAACCACTGCTGTACTCAACAACGCATGAAAGACACCTCACAACTCAGCCAGCAAGGTAATATGTCTCACCACAATCCTTTGTTGTGTTTCCTCTCTATCTTCCTTTCTATCTGCAGACTCTCTCCTCATATTCTGGCCATGTTGTTTGCTGAAGACCCTGTCTCATGTGGAGCTGGGCAGCTTTTGCTCTTGAAAAATACCATTTTTTGAGGTTTACCTACTAGAGAGTAGAATCTCTGCTAAATCAGGCTCTTTAGTCTTGGGAAAGATGCATGATTTCTACTATTCTGCCAGCAGAGCACAGGGAGCAATTGCCCCAAAGTTCTGTAAATATAAAATGGAGATGACATTCCCTGGCATGATTTGGCAGGGAGCTTCACCACTTTCCAAGGGCCTTTCTGCGCGTGAAATGGAAAGTGCAATGCTGCCTGTAGCTGCCTGTTTGCAATGTACTTAGGAATTCTGGAATACCTGGCACTAGATGTGTCACGTTATCTCCTGCCTCATCTCCTGTGTCTAAAGCTGGCAGCCTGGCAAGGGAAATGATTCCAGATTTGTGCTGTCCAGAAAACAGCCTGGCAGAAAGATTTGCAAGTCACGTCTCCCTGCTCAGTAACCCACTGGAGATGGTGAAACTTGGGGTATCCATGCTGGGATTAGCTGGCAACCCCAAACCAGGAACTGGCAGCCAGTTGCTTGCTGCCTGCTGTCACCTCCAAGGGCTGATTGCTGCCTGTTGCCATCACACTCAATGTGCCCCCCAAGATACCACTACCTCAGCCGTTAATGCAGAGAAACCACATGCCACATCCAATGCTGTCTGTTCTACCCATGTCAGGGGACCAACAGGGAGACCGCGTGACAGGGGGAGCCCAAGAGAGGTCAGTACTTCTGCCATATCTGCAATACAGGACAATATCCTGGTTTCTTCATCTCTCCCATTCCCAGATCCATATGGCACTGGAGACGGAAAGGACTTTAGGACACTATTTCCCAACTGATCATGGCAGGTCCTGTTGGAGGTATTGGGGCAAAAGGAGGAAAAGACTCAATTTCCCAGGTGCCTCAAGTGCCTCTCAGTACAGTTGCAAATCAGATTCAATTTCCCTTCTGCATATTTTATCCACTGATTTGCAAAGATTTAAATACAACATAAAGCTGCAGACACCATCAAAAGAGGTAAGGGCAGGAGAAGCTTGTCCTTTTCTTTAGGCTTATAGAAGATTCCACTCTGAGAACTCAGAGAAGGGACACTAACAGGCAGAAGCTGTGCCTGACCCTCATCTGAGCAAGCACTACCTGGGGAGACAGAGAGACAGGAGGCACAGGAAGTTTCAGCTAGGTCCAAGTATTTGAGATGCTCAGGGCAGAGATGATGGTGGTGATGCTGGGGAAGAGCATCCTCCACCCATGCCAGTACCACCCGAGAGAACAGGATGTCAGCTCCAAACTTGCTACACTGCATCTCTTCACTGAGAGGAAAAATCCCTTGGATAAAGCAAAGCTTCCATGGGAATACCCCAGTGGTAAAAGAGGGCATTTCCCCAGAGGTCTCTGCACAACAGGTACAGAGATGTAGCCCAAATCTTTAAATACATGCTCCACAAAGAGAAGCACCGTGTTAGATGATTAAATCCCCCATGTACCAGCAGGAAGAAGGGACTACATTCTGCTCACCAGAGCTGTGAAACGTATTCACCTACTGCAGGAATTAATCCTTTTTTTACTAACAGTGGCAGAGCTGTGCACATGGAAATCCGCTCTGAAATGAATCACTCCCTGATAAAGAGGAAGCCAAGTTAAAAGGTGAGTTTTACTGCCTGCCAAGGCTTTAGGTTTTTAAAGGGTATCTTGTAGAATTACTGTATTAACAGGCTATTATGGATATAGATATCAAACTGCCATGCACAGCAAGAAAAAGCATGGAAGTTTTGAGATGGGAAAGAAACACATAGGAAAAATGAGGCAGAAAAGGGCAGGAGGGGGAGAGAGAAGCAGCAGTGATGTGCAGAGGGGAGGGAAGCTAATAAATGATGGAGGAGATAGTGGAAAGGGAGTGAAGAAGTGAGCAATGAGCAGTAGGGTAAGGAGAAAAGAGAAAGATAAAAAGAGGAGGAGAAAGGGAAAGAAGAGATAAATGAGGGCAAAGACCAACTCATCATTTTGCAATTCCATCCCGGTAGAGAGGAAAATTGATGTCTGGAGCCTTTTTATGGCCAACCTCCTGGGCATGGCACAAAAGACAAGTTATTACCCAAACTCAGGTCAGGTCTGTAGCCTGCCAACTGCTTAGACACATCCTGAGAGCCCACAAGAGCTGTAAATCAAGCGGAGCAAAGAGATCACAGAGAAGCTGGGATCAGGTACAGAGCAGCGATGAGCTCAGCAAATGCAATATAACGACAGGAAAGGAGCAAGCCCAGGAGCAACATGGGCTGACAATGAGTGCCCAGCCAAAAGGGCTTTGCTTATCTTTCCTTCATGCCATTCCTAAGGACAGCACTCCCTCAGAGATGCAAGTTCCCCTGCATTTCCTCCTGATTTCTCTTCCTATTGATTTTCAGGCTTTGAATACCATTTATTTTTGCTTGCTTGATTCACTCATTCATTGAATAAAGGCATCATCACTATTATTATTATTATCCACATCATCGGGCTCCTCATCACACATTATATTATTTGCATTGCAGAGTTGGAAGATTTCAGGTTGAGGCAGGAAATTTGAGCGAGTTGTTATTACTGCAATCAGATGAAGTGAGAATTGGATCAGCGAAGGCTGCCAGGGCTCAGCTTTCCCAGCAGGACACAGAGGCTCTACCCAATCCAGGGAAGCTGCTGTTATACTGTGCAGGTCCTACCATCAATTGTGAACTTGCCTTTGGTGTCCCACCTCTGCCTCCCAATCCCACCAACCAGCTCCACCGGCCGCCAGCAGAGGAGAGGGAAACGCAGCAGTACAGGAGGGCAAGGAATGAGAAAAGACTTGGCGAGATTGCACATTTTCTGCCTTGCTGATGGTATTTATTAGACAACAGAAAATAGCTATTTTACCATCTGCCTTTTTTAAAAAAAAAAAAAAAAGAAAGAAAAAATTTAAAAACCGCACAAAATCCTCATTAAATTAATGGAATGTGCAGCTGCTGAACAGAATGTTCCTCTCCCTGCCGCCTCCCGACCAGCCCAGTGCTTGCTGGAACTGGGAATTGGGCTGCCAAAAGAAGCTGAGGCTAACTTGGGCTTGTGAGGTGTGAGAGGATGGAGATGGACAGACAGCCCTCTGGCTCCTCCCAGCCCCAGGGCTCTTGCCAGGGGACCTATGGACACCCTGTTGCTGCACACAGGGTGCAAGAGCTGCCTTGCTTGCTGTGCTGTGGTGCAGAGGGTTCACCCCCTTCCCACGTGCACCCCTGTAGGGCCTCAGCTTGTGAAGGTAACTGGATGAGCCTGCTCAGCGGGCTGCAAATGCCACCTTTCGCCTAAGCAGAGCACGATCCAAACTTAAGGCTGAGGAAGTCAGATGCCCATTGACCTATGGTGGGATTTGGGGGCAAGCAAGGTCCTCATTTCCATGCCTCCAATACCTCAGTAAAGGCAAGCTCGTCAATCCAGCCTAATCAACTCTCATCCACCTCTACAGGTCAAAGTCTGATCTAAATTGGTGCTTGCCCTGTTCAGCTGAGGTCGCAAAACCAAAAAAGCCTTGATTCTTTGTCAGTTCCAGCAAGAGAGGAGCACCATAAACCAAAGGTCCTGGATGATTCTAATGATGTTAACGGAACTAGAACAGCAACCAGTTTAACACCAGAAACTACCTACTAATTTCTACATGGCATGAACAGCAATGACAGGTTTTAAATGAACCTTTTCTTCTGATGCACGATGGAGCATGGGGAGTGTTTGATGAAGGACTGGTTGCCAGAAGTCCGTATTACATGTAGCTTTGAAAAGCAGGTCCACCAGTTTGCATCACCACACACCAGAAAACACTGCTTTAGCTAATACACTCATTGCCTCATCACGAGTAACACCTGAAGAGTGATGCCCACGACTACTTTTGGTAAAGCAGTTCATCTCCTAAGGAAATTAAGCCCTTTGTTAGATGTCTCAGTGCTGCTGATGTTTTAGCATCGCTGCAGTATAATCCACATTTAATCCTCACTTGCATTTTCTGCTACTAACCCCTCTGCTAATGCCAGGGAGTTTCCAGTGCCTGTTCTGCTCTTCTGAAGGTGCGTTCTCTCCTTTATGGTCCTCTTCTCTTTCTAGAAGGCTTTTCTATATGTTTTTTTTTTTCACTTGGATGAGTTTTTACCTGTTTTTTACAGGAATTTTGTTCCCTTAAATTTGCTCCTTTAGCAGTTACAAAACATCTGGGGAAAGCTGACCTTGGGAGATGAGTCCAGTTTCAGACAGCTTGTTTCCATTGTGCCTTGTGGATCTTGGATCATTGTGCCTCATGGATTTCCACACGCAAAGGAAAGTTACAGGACCACAGCATGTCGAATCACTTCATGCCTAAATAAATCCTGACATAATAAGCCCTAATACACCAAAGAAACTATTACAGTCAGTCACAAAAATAATCCACATTGAAAATCGGTGAAAATACCTCTCCCCACTGGAATAACATGGCTCCAGAGGATCAGTTCCAGTCAAAGAAGATAATTTCATGTTTACCCAACAGATGAGAGCAGCTCCAAAAGGCAATTGTTGGTGCCAAAAAATGTCTGGTTAAGCAACATTTTGTTTTGCCTCCCATCAAATACTTTTTAAAATCAATGAGCTAGAACAAAAGGGAAGACTGTGAAAGGCAGAGGTCAAATAAAAGTCCAGAAGGATGCCATGGTTGTCTCTTACACCATTGCCTTCAGTCCTACCAGTCCTTAATTAGCGGCAGTAAGGGCAGAACCCCAACCTGATTGCTTCACATGCACAAGTTTTCTGATTTTCGGAGTTTATCAGCAGCCTTTGCCTGCGTTGCCGCTGTGTCAGGGTAGGTAGAACCATGTCTGCAAATCACCGAGCTTATCTGCAGCACCACTTGGTTATCCACGCAGGGCTGTAGATGTCTTTGGGTGTGTGGATTCTGACTCTGCAGCGCACGCACATTGCCTTGGCCAGTCTTGGCAGCATGGCTATCTCAGAGGACGATGTGGGACAAGGCTGCTGAGCTTCATGGACTGTCTCACAGGGTTGTCTTAGAAATCATATTAGCCAAAAAGATAGAGTGGTAAAAACACAGGAGTAGGCATATTTTTTCCTTGACAAACCATTTGCTTTCTTAGAAGAAAGTATCTAGCATCCTCGGGGGGGGAAGGGACGGGACAGGATGACAGAAAAAGAACCCCTCCAACAAGTTCTTTCAATTAAAACTTGAAGCTCGCCACAAGGAATTTTGATAAATACACTGACATTCTGCAAAGTTGCCCTTGGACAAATCATATGCATTGAAAACTCCGAGACATGGATGCTGTGGAAGCACCTCTGTAAATGCCAGAGCATTTGGGAAGGACATTGATCCTCCTGCAGTCCGGTGTTTTGGTAGCTCTCTGACAGCTCTCATGTGTTTGTCCTTCCCATATCCACATAGCACATGGGGCTGTGGCAAGCCCTGGGAGAAGGCCAAGATAAGGTTATGTGGTGGCACACAGGGAAAACACAGTGTGCACATGGCAGTGCTGTGGGTGCATGGCATTGCAGGTAAGCGGGGCTATGGATGTTGTTTAGAAAGGAATAACGTTATGCCTGTACGTCTCCTGGTGCTTGCACATAGAGCTGCATCACTTCATGAAGCCCAGATGCACTTTTACAGCTGAGGTCAGGGCTGCTGGCTGGTACAGTGAGAGGTGAAGCACAGCCCTGAGGTTTCAGGTTCATTCCGAGGGGTTTTGTGAAGCTGCAGGTTGATGCAGCATCCGCAGTTCTCTCAGACACCTCCAGCACTCAGGTCCTTGTGCAGACGGATGCTTCCACCTTGTGAGACAGAAATGCTGATGCTTTCTCCTGCTTGGGAACAATTTCATACATCACCTCTCAAGGCCTCACCTGTAGACAGCAGCTCTTCCGTGGGCCCTGCTCATGCAGGCACAGACCCACGGCCACCTCCAATCATCCATAAAAGAAAATGTGAAGAGACAGACCTCATCCTCCAGGTCTGGTCCAGGGCTGACGTACAGGCAGGAGTCATCACTTCTTAATACAGTGGGTCTCAGCACCATAACCCATCACTGCATCCCCCTGCATTTCCCATGTGAGCATCCATGGATGATTAAAGGAAGTGATGCCTTTTAAATCATTATGATTGGGGTTGATGGCTGTGTGAAGTTGGACACTTGGCTCTAATGATGTGTGAAAGTCTCCCTGCTGTGACCAGTTGCTCCTGGAGGCAGAGGGGAAAGAAGAAAGAACAAATCCCTCCCCAAGTGGGAGTCTCTGATCAGACAGGTTTGTCAGTCAGGCCAGCAGCTCCAGGACTGCTTACTGCCTGTACCTGGCTAGGAGAGCAAGCCCTGCTTCACAGTGCTAACAGGAATGCACATGTATGTGGCACCAATGGCTTTCTGCTCCACAGTAGCAGATGAATCAGGGTACTGCTCTGATGTGGGTTGGTATGACTGAAGCAGCCAAGCCAAGTTAGAAGCTTGCTCCCAGGCAGGGAATGCCTGCAGGTTTCACAGTGGGCTCTGGCTGATCCCACCAACATTCCCATGCTTGTATTGCGAGGTATTGCCTGAGACCAGAGTATTGCACGTGTGCGCAGGCTGCCACGGCCCAGGCATGCTGCTGGAGCATCGCTCAAGGCTGTGAATCCTCTGAATGAAACGCATGGTGAGCTCGATAAGGGATCCAGCCCTGGGGGAGGCAGAGCACAGCCAGCACCCCCAGCCTGGAAGGACAGAGAGTGGCTGCACAAAGAGGGTGTGAACCCAGCCAATATGCTCTTCTTTCCGCACCATATTCCCCTGTTGTTAACTTCCTAATGACAACCGAATACAAAGCAAATCTCAGCATGCACAGCCCAATCTTTCCCCTCCAGACAAGTTTCCTTTTTAGAGGTTCTCCTTGCTGGGATTCAACCTTCTGTAGCAGAGAGAAATGGCTGGGTGGGCTCCAAAACAAAGGATGCATTTCCTCACAGTCAGATGAGGCTAAACAGAAGCACAGTAGGAGGCCAGACACTGGCCAGAGGTGTCCTGCAGTGAATGACCCTCAATGTGACATTGATGGCTCTTAATTCCTAAGCCTGCTTTGGAAGGATTTCAGTAGATCCTATTTAATCACTGCAGCCTCTTCACCTCCCCTGTCTTGGCTCAGGGTACCCTTAGGCATTCTCTGCCAGGTCTCTCCAAGAACTGGCCATCCTCCTCTTCCTCCCCAGATCACTGGTGCAGGAAATGCCACCAAGCCCTTTGCCGCTGCAGCCACCCTTGGCTTGTTTACTAAAGCACAGCTCAAACACCATTTGCCTAATTCCCCCCTCCCCCCCATCCACAGAAAAACTCCATCTCTCCATAACGAAGGGCACTGCTCTCTGTGGGTGCACGATTGGGCTGTGCTGTGCACAGCATTAAATATTTAGGCGCTTGTCAAAATGTTGTAACAATTTTTCTGCCTTGTTCCATTAGCTCCATTTCCGAAGGCCACCACTGGAACTACTGAACATTTATTTCTATTGAAACCAGCTTAGAAGTTATGATCTGAGAAACCGGGAGACAGGACAGTATGTTCTGCGGTGCCTGCTTTTCCCCACCACCGCTCAGCTGAGACACACCGGCCTTTGAAATATCATTTTTATTCCTACCTTAGAAAAGCTAAACTAAAGAGATTGATTCTTCCACCTGCTTGATGTGGTTCTGCTGGCGAAATAAGGTACATAAATATCAATCAGGTGGCTTCCCTGGTTAAGTTTTGGGTCCATGGGTTTAAATGGCTTGCACAGGTTGTGTTACCAGCCCGTGTGAGCTGGATTTCCTCCCCAGGTGCAAAGTAAAGCGTCTTTATTATGTGACTCTCCTGTTGCTAGAGAGGTATGCACATGAATCTCCCCCCCCCCATCTGTGCATAAACAGCAGCTTATCATACTAATACTACATTAGACAAAAAGCACTTAAGAAAGCCAGTGGCAACAGCAGTTCAGACTGGGGGCAAAAGGAGGGCTTACAGGTCCTGGGTTTCCTTTAGCTTCATGGTTTCACCAAGAAGTGAAGTGCAAAAACAGAGGGAGTTGCATGGGGTGGGGGACACCCGCAGCCCCCTGGGGATGCTGGTGAGATGCCCAATGCACTAGCCCTTGGCCATAGGATCCCTTACACAGGACACTGCAGCACTCAGGTTTCCCCAGGCAAACCCCAAGTTCAGGCTTGCTGCAGGCCAGGGGATGGACCAGGGGATCATGGAGAATCCCTCTCTGGAGACATTCAAAGCCCACCCGGACATGTTCCTGTGTAACCTGCTCTAGGTGGCCTTGCTTTGGGGTAGATGATCTCCAGAGGTCCCTTTCAACCCTAGCAACCCAGTGATTCTGTGACTGAATCACTGGGTTGGTGACTGGGTGGCAGCCCCAGCACCAGCCTTCTCTCCTTCTGGTAAAAACTGGTAAGAACACAGTGAAATCTAAAGCACTTGTAAGGACTTAACCACAATTCCTCTTTATTTAAAGACATGGAAGAGCCCTGCTGCCTGCCCCCAGATGCTCCACAAAGTTGTAATCCCCACTAGTGACATCATGGGCCGTTGCCATGGCAATGTCACAAACTCATCGCCATGGGGATGTCACAAACTCTGTGTTGTGACTTCACCACAGCAGGGGTGGGCAGAGAGGGAGGCAGTGCTTTCCAACCACCAGAGCAAACTGGCACAGAATATGAGGATGAAACACAAGATAGGAACATAAAACCGTTTTGTAAGTATGATCTATTGGAAAGTATTCCCTCGTGAGAAAGTGCCTCCTTAATGGACCTTAAGTAAACCACGAAAGGCAGAGAATAAAACAGAGATTATAGTGATTTGTTTCATTGGGCATTTCATTGAGTAATTAAGAGGATAATTAGGAGAAGAAATATTAAAAGGCATCACTCAGCCCTTGTCGTGCTCTAGAGGAGTGAGCTATTGAATGTGCAGCATTGCATGATGCTTTCCTGTGCTAACACGGGGTTCCCTGGTGCAAGGGAAGCATGCACAGATGTGCCATAGCATGAGGGATCACATATAGGATGGGAAGGAGTGAAAAGCCATCTCCTCCGGACCTGGCAGGACGTCAGATCTCTCTCAGGAAAGACAAGGTGGGAATGGCAGGTTGCAGGCGGCAAACACCACCTTCTCAGCACCTCTCGGCACACAGCATCAGGCTTTGATGCTTGTGCATGGCGTGTTTCAGTGCAGGAGAGGCTAAAGAAAAAACAAACCAGCTCTGGCTGCAGAAGTGCTCTGGGGAGAGCTCACCGTGGTGAAACCTGTGCTGGTGAAGCACCACGGATGAGGCAGATGTGGCAGAAAGCTGGAAAACCAGCTGAAAGCTCAGCACAGGGGTTACCCTGTGCCAGGGGAGCAGCTCTGTCACCCACTCCTCTTCTAACACCTATCTCCCTTTTTGCCTCCTCATCTTTGTCTTTGAAGAATACGTATAGAAGTACCTGTATAGCTAATCCAGATAGGACCCAACACCACCCCAAGAACCCTCAGTGGTTGCAACTTGATCTAAACTGCTTCTCTAAGGTACCCAGCACTTCTCACAGACAAGGAAACCTTGGTGCTGGCCAACACATCCATGAAACAAAGACCCACTCAAGCAATGAAACCTGAATCTCCTTTCAAACTCCCAGCACATCTTGTTGCCCCCATTTACCCACGAGCATGGACACACTACAACTCAGATATCAGGACACCAGGTCCCACTATAGTGTCTGCTGCCCACATTACACACTGGGGACCCCAATGCTCACACACTGCCATATCCTACAAGGCCTCCAGGCTAAAGCCAGCCCCAATAAAGAACACTCTGTCCACTGCAAGTCCCCAGTGTTCACTGCAGAGAGCAAATGCAAGCGCAGTGATGGGGAAATGTAAAGTGGATTGACAAACTCCATGGAAAAAAATGGAGTTACTGAAGACAGTGAGTCCCATTGAGCACGCATTTATAACCATTGAGATGATAGATAGGCTAATTCATGTTATTGCCTCAAACTTCTTGCTCAGGAGACCGAACAAGCAACACACCAACCCAGATAAATGAGAAACCCCAATCTGCAACACTGCAGTGGTGACCAGTTGCCAAGAATTAAGTAGTTCTTAGGTCCTTGCTTGCTCCAGGATCACATGGTTAGGAAAGGATGCAAAAGGCAGGTTTGTTTTAAACTGGCCTCTGTGGCTGGAAATCCCTTTTTATTCCCTTGGGGAGTTGGATGTGATGGCTATGATCCAGTTGCCACATTGGGCCAGCGTCTCAGGGACAGTGGCTGGTCAGGGTTGAGCCCAAAGTGTCAGATAACTGTCAGAAAATCCATATTCAGAAAGCCATCGGCCCTCCCTTTCCCTCTCCTGGGAACCACTGGTCCCCTCTGTCATCCTCTGCAGAGGGGAAACAATCCCCATCCTCTTCAAAGCAAAGTAAAACTGGCTTTTTTGGCTTGTTTCTGGCCCTCACAGGCAAGAAAGCAGCTTGTTGGGAGACTCAAGTGCTCAGCACAGCCCTAAAAAAAGGCTCCTGTTTGAAGTGCATGGATTGAGGCTGGATTAAGAAAACCCAGGAGGAGTGTCTAGCTCTGCTCCTGCACTAAAAAGGCTGAGCAGCAGCAGCAGCAGCCGAGGCAGCTTCATCCTGCTCAGCTCTTCACGCAGTCCCTGGGAAGACACTCCACACTGGGGAAGTGATTTCATATGTGGTGTTCAACCTGACCCGGAGAGGAGGTAATTACAGAGTATGTGCTCTGCCTTCCAACACTGCTGCAGGAGAGGAGCAGGACTGCCTCCTCACCCCTGCTGCAGCTGCTCTCACCCTGTTACCATTGAGAAGAGCTGGACAGTTAACTTCCACAGGGGCAGATTAACACCAAACAGCAAATGTAGGACAAAACACCACCATTAACCACCTGTGTCACGTCAGGCAGAGCAGATAGAGCTTGGGTGCAGAGCATATCCCAGGCACACAGCTTATCTGTGGCTTGAGACAGTCTAAAGACTCACTTCTGAAGTTTCCCCCTTGCAAATAACTTATTTCCCCCTTACAGTCAGTGCAAGAAGCAGGTTTAGTGCAACACGGACCAGGAACAGAGGATAAAACATATGACAGCCCATACCTGAAGGTGCATCCTTCCTTTCTCATCACACAGCGGGGAGGATGTTGCTGTCTCTCGGTAATTTTCCAACATCCTGTGTTGCAGGTAGATTTAAGCACTGATCATAGTTGGAGCTGTTAATAAAAAAGTGCAAAGAAAAGGGATTTTACTGTGAAGTGTAGGACTGCTTCTCTTCCAGCTTTGTATTATCAGGACTTCCTCTTTCAATTCTTTTTTTTCCTATGATTGACCATGTTTGGGGTTCAAAGCTTTAAGAGTAAATCACAGATCTTCTTTCATCTACTGGGCATGAGAGAGTCAGAATCATTACATGGCTTAAATGGATATTTTGGAAGGGCCCCTGGACCAAGCAGTTCCTACTTAACTGGGAGCCAGAGAGATGAAGCTAATTTGCAAATAATGCAAATTAGAGCTGCTTTTACTTGAACACAAGGGAAAAGGGTGCGGTGGCTACTTGTCATCCTTTGCAAGAAGCTGAACAAGGTGGAAACCGAGTTCACTAGTAAAAACCACATATACATAAATATATATACATACATATACACATACACACTACAATAAAATCTGCAGCAGACCAGTTTCTCTCACGCCCAGGGAACACCCCAGGACTGCAATGAAGCCGTGCATCAGCACATCCTGCTACCACTGCCTATGCGCTAGGGACAGAAAGACCAATGTCCTTTTCCCAAGAGCAGATATTTGACTCTGAGACCTCAAGCATTTCTCCAGCTTGATTTGAGCCACTTCTTCCTTACACAGTTTGAAGGACAACTTTCCCCTTTAAAATCACCCTCAGGCGAGGGAAGCTCCAATATCTGCAGCGCTGCATCTTTACAGAGAATTGCCTATCGATGACTTTGTGGCTAATACACACAATGAGAAGCAGAGGAGCTAATCTAATGTAATTTTCTATGTTTCCCGCATTATTACAGTGGTTGAATCTGCGGATTGGTTCCTATTTTTCTTGCCATGTCTTCCTGAGCATCCCTTTTATTTTTGCCCTGCTTATCTGCATACAGTCATTTATCTGTAAGGCTGGTATAACAGCAAGCAGGGCCAAAGCTATCGTTTCTCCTCCCTTTCAAATTTAATCTTGCAGACCTCAATCTTTGTGATACTGCTATTATTTTGTCCATATCTGATCTAACAGGAACCAGCCATTATTTATGCCTTAAAAAAAAAGAGAAATGGAAAAAACTAATCTGAGCAGAAGATAATGATGGCTGTGGCACTAATGATCCCTGGCATATCTCTTTGCAATGAATCCGGTGCTAAAACAGAGTCCGTTTGTTTCCCTTCTCTCTACATAACTGCAAGACTGAGCCCTCATGCACAGGCAGCTCCCCACCAATAAACAACATTGCCCCCATCTCCCAGGAGATGCATTTCACTGCCAACCCTCTCAGCAGTCCTTCTTATTGTCTTAAGTTATTTACCCAAGTAGTGGAAAAACAACTCAAGTGAAGCCGGACGCTCTCCAACAATATGACTGCAACTGGTTTCTTCAGTGTTGTTCCTGTATAAGTTAGGAAAGCCTCTTCCCCTGATGGTTATTAATTGAAAAGGGAGGGGGGACATTTCTTACAATAGGAACAAAATCAGAAAGTGCTCTTCATTATTGTTCCTTGAAGATCAGAGCAAGACATTTTGCCACCAGCTTCTTTAATGCTCCCCACCTTCCAGCTCTGAGCAGACTATCGCACTAGCTGGACATCATCCACTGAACCATCAAGCTGAGCTGTTCTGAGTGTGCCAACCACATCAGCCAGCAGGGATTGTCTTGGGAATGGTGAGGAGACAAATTAAGGAACCCCTCTCCTCCCTTCCCCTGCACCACAAATAGCCACAGGCTTTTCAAACAGCAAATGTGTCCGTACCCATTGCACGTCCATAATCTGCACCATCACTCTATGCCATGCTCTTCATCCCTGTGTGCAGCTCAGAGACCTCCATACACCCTCCACTCCCCTCTAGGAATATTACAAATAAATCACGGGGCCACATTTAACTCTTGGTCTGTGATGGAAGTGGGAACTTGGAGCTGCTTCAAAGGCACACGGGACTGACAGGGCACAGGATCCTGCTTGTCCCCTGCAACCCAGGATTTACACAGGTGAAACTTGTGGAAATCAAACTGAGCCCTTCCCCATATCTTCTGCCAAACGGGCTTGATTTGGGGAGCCTCCTGCTCATGTCAACATAGAGCTGCCAGGAGCTCCTGGGAACCCTGCAATCATATTCCATTTCTTGGTCTAGATACAACACAGCATGTGTTATATTTATTATTAATGAAAGCATAAACATTCTAAAGAGCACTATTAATTTTAAAGCTACTAATAACCATCAGCTGTCCCTTACTTCACCCTGCAAGCCTGAGATCAACAATGAAAGAGCAAGCTCCAGCTCAAAGCATCTTTAACAGAGGCTGCTGCAATACAGAGCCCAGCTCCACAGCTCAGGGCTATGGGCATCCCATGAGCAGATAACACTCATATTGCCCCCCAGAAATGTCATCTGCTCCCATTTGAGGTGCTCCATCAGCACCAAGGGGAATCAGGAAAGGGCCATTTCTGACCTGAATTCTCCAGCATCTCAGCAGGACAAGCAGATAGGGCAGCCACCAACCCCAGTGTGTCAGAAGGGCACATGTGCAAGTACAAAGCATCCTTTGCACACCAGCAGCAACGTTTTCCTGCCAGCTTGGCACATCAGTACTGGCGGTGAATAACATTTCCTTTGTATTTCACTTGCAGGAACAGGGAGAAAGATATGTTTTACAGAGAAAAGTCACAAAGAGCCCTTCCTTGGAAAATAGGCTATTTTTGGTACTGTAATCCCTTTCCTGTGGAAAAGAGAGGGAGGCCCAAAATACTGAAGGAGCTGCTTAAACCCAGCAAGGAATTTGGCGGCAGAGCCTGGAGCATAATTCAGATACCACGGAAAAACAACCAGGACCGAGCCCCATGTTTAAAGACTGTATCAGCCTCAGGACTGAGATCTGTTCTTCAGCACCTGCCTGCCCACCAACACTGCTGTGAGCCACTCCAACATGAGATGCTGCAGAGCAGGAAGGTGACAGGGAACACTGTTTGCTTACCCAGATCTTTCCTAAGCATTCAAAGACCTGGCTCCTCATCTGAGTGCTAATTCTCACCCTCTTTCAGCCCAGTTTTTCACAGCTTTTCCACAAATGCAGAATACATTTGAGTGATCAGCACAATGTTTAGTGAGAGAATCGTATGCTACATTTCCGCTTGGCATGATTTTGAAATGGTTAAGCTGTTAAGCCCTGAAAGGGAAGTTTTAAGAATACAGTGAAAAAAAACCAAGCCAAAACCAAAAATAAACATAAAGGAACCATTTGGATGGATCCCCTTTTTCCAGTGTATGCTGGCTGCTACCTTCCAATGTCAGGATTTCTGCAGTTGTGTAGCACTTGGACTCTCATTACAACAGCAGGGAAAATAAATTCAAAGTCAACACTAGCACACAAGAGGAGAACCTTTTCCTAAGCTGTGAGCAAACCTCTTATAACTTTCTCTAAGCTACAGCCTTATTGCCCCTGAGGTCCTCTTCTTCTCCCAGCTCACTCTCCCCCAGCAAGGATGATGCTATTGGGGTAAGAAGATGTTGCTTTTACTAGCACATGCAAGTCTTGTATAAGGAGCAGCAATCATCCAAGGTGGAGAGAAGCCATAGCAGACACCTGGATATGCTCATGTATCTACATTTTCCAGACAAACCCTTCCAAAGGGAGGCAAAATCTGCCCCACTTTGTGGCCCACCTTCACGCAACACATCCCCAGTGATGCTGGTCCCTCTAAGGACCTAAGGTATTCAGGGGGACAAAGAGGTCCTTCACCCCAACCAACTTGCTTTGCACAATGCGGTGAAAGCTCTGCAGCCCCTATGTCCCCTGTGTCACTCAGAGATCCCTCCTGAATTATGCATCACTTTGCTGCTGTGCAGACTGACTTGGTGACTTACTTATGCAGCCAGTTACTGGGCTGAAGGACACAGCTCCAATCACGAACATTTTACACTGATTTTTGTCATACAATGTGATGCAACTATGGATCAAAAGGACCCCCCCCCAAGTCCATATACGTGACAATGTCCCACTCCACCTATGACACAAAGCATTAAGGTGATGGCACTGCCAATAGCTTTCATACCTGCTACTTTTAGGTTCACCCAACCAAGTAGAGCTGACAGAAACAAGGGCTCTTTTTCTCCCACTTCAGCCTCCCCTGGGTCACTGTGAAGTATTTGCCATTCAAAGAGCTCTTGCAAGAGAACCCTACTGGGAGGGCTTGGATCAGACATCAGATTAGGTTATCTACAATAGTAATGGTGGGAAAAACCTCATTCCGCAGCATGTTCACATCTGTGCACATCTCCACAGAGGTCAAGCACACTCCTGATAAAGGCATCTCCTGGCCAGCTCTGGACATTAACCCACCTTCAGCTGGGCATGATAAAGAAGATGAATAAAAAGCCTTTGCCCCCATCCCCTAAACACCTCCAGCTCTGGTCCTCCCCTGCCTTTCTGAAGGGCCCGATCAGCTTGCTTTGGGTCCATGTAGTCAGAGGACGAAACCCAAGACCCGTACCCCAAATACCTCTCGTATTTTAAGACTTGCCTGGAAAAAGTCAACACTACCCTGATACACCATTGACAAAACCCCTTTTTCAAGGGAGAAACCAGGCTACAGACCCCTAGAAGCCCCTTGTGCAAGCATTTCCAAGTCCTACCTGGTGATTTTCCTTCCTGGACTCACCCTCTTCCACAGCCTTGAAATTGCAATTCCTCTGAAAAGCTCTCTGTCACTCTAAGTGGAGAATCTCATATCTGAAGCACTGAGAAAGCCCTGGGATTTAATTCTTATTGCAAAACCAAAGCCCCCTCTCCACATGGCCCTTCCCTAATGACAGCATCACTGTAGCTGCCAATGACTCCCCGAATCACAGCATGGTTACAAACAGCTTGCAAGACCAGGTAGAGCACACAGTGACCTGCAGAGGACTTGGGCTGAGAAAACAGTACGGTAAGTAATTACTTTACTGCAAGTCGAGGGGCAGCTTTTCCACAAGGGGGAGAATTTTACTCTGTGCTGGTGTTTATATTGCAAATTGCTTCCACAGCGCTGCCTCAGCAAGCACTTGCTCCTCATTGTTCCAGGAGGAAGGGCTTCAGGCATCCCCAGCCTCTCCACCGAGCAGCCAGGCTGGCAGAATACAGGTAGCCTCATCCCAAGGCATTGTTCTTACTTCAGGTAGGGGAATAATTCCTCTGGATAAGGTGGGTAACAGCACAGTGATGCTCATGGTCAGGGGGATGCACGCAGCCTCCGCTGACCACTAGTGTGTGTATGGGCCCCGAGATCCCTTTTGCTATTTCAACATCCCTCCATCCAATTTCCAAGTGGGCTGGTGGGATTCATGGGAGGCTGGAGCTCGATCTTTAGATGTCATACAGCTTGAGAATAATACCTAAACAAGCACACCCCTCCTTCCTTCCTTCCTCCCTCACCCAAAGCATGGTTATCAAGTGCTGGATCTCTTTAAAGATATTACTGTGCAAGTGTCCCTACAACAGCACAGCAAAATACACTAACACAGGGTGAAAATAAATCACTATCTATGGAGGAGGTCTCCTGCCCATAGACACTTCAGGGACAGTATGGGTATTTCTTCCTATTGGCAGCCTGGTGGCTCTCAGTGCAATGCTTGACTTCATGATAAAAGATGCAGAAAAGGTGCCGGAGGAAGAAGGGAAAGGATTTTTCCCTTCCTTTTGATTTACACGTGCTTCTGCTGGCACTGGCTCCCGGACATGAATATCTCCATGCTCAGCTACTGCTGAGCACGATAATACAGAAACACCGACCCAAGCATTCACCGTCTGTGGGCTCCACTGTAGATCAGCAGCATGATAAGAAAAAGGCTTATTTGCATTGCCAATATTTGCAGCAGGGTGCCGAGAGCACAGTAAAAAGCATCCAATTTAACCTTCACACCACACTCCTTCCTGAACGCGCTACCCATCAAATCATCCCTGCGAGCCCTCTGTGCCATGCCATGACGGAGAGGCAATCAAAAGCACCTCACAGCTGCCCAAAGCATGTGGCCACGGTAAGGCCACAGCACCCAGCACGGTGCCCAAGGTGGGGAAGGCTCCTGTGACACCACTCAAGCCCCCACAGCCCAAAGCAGCCCTTCATCTCCTCTCAGTCACATCAAGCTTTTGGTCCTCAGCTATGGAGATGGGAAACACCAGGACAGCCCGGAAGACAAGGGGTTGTGTTATCACACATTCATCATCAGAAATGAGAGCACACAACTCAACATAAGTGCCCTCCATTGGCTTCAAGGGCACCGATGCATTGAAATTCCCAGCTGATTCAGGGCTCTCATTAGCACTTTTATCACAGCCATGGTCAGGAGCTCCAGGAAGGCTTTCCTAGCAACTCCAAGAGTTTCTCTAGGACTGGTAACATTAGTTTCCATCTGTGCAGGCTTCGTGGATGCTCCTGGAGCAGAACATGGGAGAGTGATAGAGGGATTTTAGCTATTTATGAATTAGAAAAGTTGTTTACTTATTTTAAACTGGAAGATAGAGACTTTGCTCAGAAAAAGGGTGGGGTTTTTTTCTTGATTTTTTCCTAACTGGCTTTTCTAACCATTAATGCTTCTTGCCATGATGAACAACCAGGCAATTCCATCATATTACCTTGGATGTCCCATGGCAGGCAGTTAATGCTATTGGTCATAAATCATGTCCCTTTCAATCTCCATTATATAGGAAGAGCAAATTTGTTATGATGCATGTGTCATTACACACCAATGCCTTTTCATTATCATATAACTGGATATCCCCAAGGTTCATAATTTGCAGCATAATAATAATTTTTAAAGAACCATTGGTAATCAATAGCACTCAGCATCCCTGTCAGGATCATTTGCAAAACAAATAACAATGCTGATCTCAAACAACTTTACAGGAGGGATATTTAATCCCCATGAACTGCATTATATGATGGATAAACAAGGAATCCTAGACTACATATCATGTATTTTCCTTGGATTAAATGTCACTTCAATCAATGTTGCTACCAGCTGTACAATGCTGCTTATGTTTTCACCAAATAATGACAAAGTATTGTCTTACAAACAGACATTAGCTACGTGCCAGGCACCAAAACCACATGGCAGCTCTACGGGGTGAGAGGAAGAGGGCAAGGTGGAGGGCAGAGCAGCAGAGCAGCGAGTTAGCTGACATGATGCTGGATAGGGACCACAGGGGTGGGTATGCTCCACAGAGCTCACCAAGGCATGGACCTGCCCTTGTTATCAGCGCACCAGCATAGCTTCCACACAAAATCAAGGCACTGGCAGATCAAGGTGCTGTTTACAGTCCTTTGTCAATGCAGAGCTTAGGTTTAAGTTATAGGTAGTAACTCTACAGAAGTGCCAAGTACTATTATTAAATAAGAGGTTCAGCAGTCTGCCTCATTAGCTAACAGACAGACCCTGAGGACAACAGAGGCTTGATTCATTTACTGCTTTTCCTTTTCCTTCAGCATGTATCACCAGAGGCTGTAATTGGGAAGGTAACTTTGTCCTGACTGCCCTGCTTGTGGTCAGTCTGTCTCAAGTCCATCTGGACCCCAGGCTGTGACAACATTTAATGGAGCTTTTACATATAAAATTGAGACAGAAGCAGTTGACCCAGCAGGCAGTGAGTGCATGGAGAGGCACCCGCAGGGATGGCACTGACCACAGGGGCTGACACACCCCCACACATCCCTGGCTGTGCTGCAGCTCTTGATAACGCAGCCAGCATCCAGCCCAAGGCTCCCTAATGAACATCTCTGAAGTCAGATTAAAGTCAGCCACAACATCTGTGGTTCAGCAACCTCACTGCTGGGGATCCCGAGTTACCTGTTGCATGGCCAAGAGCCAGCCAGCTCCTGCATCTTTCCTTATAGATGGTTTTCCAAGGCATGAAATCCGTGTTTTAATTTTCCAGGCAGGTTTCTGCCTCTCCGGAGCTCTCCAGCAGAGCCATATCTCACTGCTTACAGCTTGAGACACCTTTAGCAAAATCTTCAGTTCCTACTGATGTGGAAAATTCATGCATTTCTCTCCCCGTTTAAGAGAGGGTTTGGCATTCGTGGCACTTCCCAGTGATAAACCCCAAATCACCCATTGCCCAAAAGCTTGCACTTCAGTAAGGATGGACAAAGTCAGGGGACAAAAAAACCCAAACAAAGAAACACACCAACAC
This sequence comes from Psilopsiagon aymara, assembly GCA_024733675.1. Taxonomy (NCBI): domain Eukaryota; kingdom Metazoa; phylum Chordata; class Aves; order Psittaciformes; family Psittacidae; genus Psilopsiagon; species Psilopsiagon aymara. The sequence continues at coordinate 9,058 of JANRGW010027245.1, read as the reverse complement.
AACACCCTTGGACCCAAAAAGCACTTCAACTGCTGGAAATTACAGAGTCCTATTTAGCAATATCAGAGAGGATTTTCCACAGGGAAATATCTCCAACCTGGCTACAGGGAAGCAGGAAAATTAAATATGTGGAAAAGAAGAAACCTCATGGAGTTTTGCTTGTTTGGGTTCATTTTTAGAGACAAATGTGTTTCAGAAATGGGATTAAATGGGTTGTCCTGGAACCCTTTCCAGCTCAGCAGGACCTCAGCTGGGAGGCACACTTGTTTTGGAACTGGATAATCTTAAGGTCCTTTCCAACCCTAACTATTCTATGATTCTATGACTGCCCCAAGAAAAATGCCATAAAGAAAATACACCTTTTTTTAAAGCTAAAAGGACAAATTCTCCTCCCATTTACACCAGTGACCTCCTGACTCTCCACAAGGCTGGGCAGGCACAAGCCTGATTTGGGGCTATTTTGAGCATCCTCCAGAGTCACCAGGCACCCATCTGGCAGAAAGCACAGAGAAGCAGGAAGAGGCCCCCACCTCAGACAGTCAAACCCAACCTGTTGAGACCCTGACAGGGTAAAATGAGGGTAAAATGAATCCCTTGCTCAAACACTTAAATCACAGCCCTCCAGCCAGCCTGGAGGGCTGGGGCACAACCCCATATGAGCACGGGCATGAGCAGGGTTGGTGCCTCTGCTGCCATCCCTGCTGAAGCATTACACATGCACATGTAGTACAAACTCATTCAGGGCTCTTCCATAGATGAAATATTTAAATGGTTTATGCATTGCTATCTCTTTTCATTTAAATAAGATGGAATTGCTATAAACTGACTTGGGATGACTTGCTGTCCCCAGCACTTTTTTTTCTCTTCAATTTCCCACCTGCAGTTTCCTCAGGCTCTCATTCAGCACAATCTCAGAGCTTCGTCAGCACAATTCATGATGGTAAATGGATGGAGACCTCTAGGAAAGCTCAGATGCTGCACGGTGATGAGGAAGCACCATTCACTCTTAAGCAAGTATGTAGGCTATGGTGCAGCTGAAAAGATGTCTCACATCAAAAGGGATGCAGAGCCTGGCCTTTCCCATCTACATTTGGGATGAGCACCGTCTGCCTTGCCACCCAACCCTAGCAGTTTGCATCACCCTTTTGGGGAGTTGCTGCTCTCACCCTCAAGACAGCAGCTGCATTTTAGCTGCTGGTGGCACCACTAAAAGGTGTGTGGCAAGCTCTGGAAGACAAGACACAACCAACACGTAATTCTCTGCTGATCTGCTCAGGTACAACCTAAAACCTTCAGGAGCATCAGGCTGGGAGGTATTTCCCAGCACATGTGGTCCAGGGGAGAGCATACTGCAACACTCAGGCTTTCACCCCATAGCCATGCCCAACTCTCGAGCCCAGAAGACTGCATGCGCACACACAGCTTCATTAGCAAACTCAATGGGCTAATCATGACTGAATGATCAAAGCAACCAGGAATTCTACCCAGATTCTCACCCTTGAAGCAAGGGGACCAAACATTGCTGTCTATGGTGCAAGGGGAGAGAGAACGCATCTGTGGGCAGGGAGGGAAGATCTCTTCATTGGACCTTAGCAGCCTAAAGATGGAAAACACTTTCAGTTGTGTACACATCCGTATGTGTAACAGAAGAGGCCCTGATCCAGCACACACATCAATCTGTGGTCACCAAGATTTAGGAGAATATTTAAAAATAAGCAAGAATTTCCTTGTGATGTGTAAGTAAGGACAAAGGAAGAAAACAAGTCTCATGGTCCAGGCAGAAGCAGGTGTCGAAGGACTCGATCCCAGCACAGACTCCAGCACCAATGCTCCAGGTAACCCTGGGCATGTCGCTTCACCTCCAGGTTTACCCACCAAACGCAGCCACCAGCTCTCCTGGTCCAGGAATCTCCACAATTCCCCCTATGCCTATAAGGGGCCCTCTGAGGGTCACAGAAAAACTGGCCAGCTTTGAAGGCCATTTCTCTTAAAGCTCATCCAATTCCAACCCCTGCCACAGGCAGGGACACCTTCCCCTAGACAAGGTTGCTCCAAGCCCTGTACAACCTGGCCTTGAACACTGCCAGGGATGGGGAAGCACAGCTTCTCTGGGCACCCTGCATCAGTTTCCTGCTGAAAATAAAACCAGCATCATTTCAAAACAGAAGGGGAGAAAAGCAAGATCAACCACACTTATTTCCCAACCCAGCCTAACTAAAATGAAGTGTATTCACTCTTCACCATCACAAGTAAGAGCTCTAGTGCTAAAGAGAGCGTGTCATCCCAAGGGCTGTACAACATGACACTGGTTTATGGCTGCTTTGTTAGGAAGATATAGGCTGAGGAAAAAAACCAATATAGATATATGTGTGTGCATACATGTCGGAACAGGAACTAGCAACTCTTAATTAAAAGTGAGGGGAAAAAGCCATGCAGAAAGAATGGGGCTTTTTCTTAGAGCTAACGTGGAATTAGAGAACCTGCAACTGAGCTCACAACTGGAAAGGATTTTAATACAGAAGAAGACTTTTCTGCAAAACTATTAGTGAAGCTCAAGATTAACAAACTGACCAACACAATAAGAACCACAACAGACTTCTCTGAACTTTGATGGGATGGTGATGTTCACTTTGCTTGTAAGCATTACAGTTGGACTTGATCTTAAGGGTCTTTTCCAACCTATGCGATTCTCTGATTTGTGGTGGAACTTTCAGACTCACATCCCACAGATTTATTCCCCCTTCTTTAACAATGAAGCATAAAAAACCTCCATAGCCTAATTTATGCTCCACTGTGAATTGGAACAGCTGTTGAGACATGTTGACTTATTTAAAAGTCCTCATGTTTTCCCTTTACTCCTCTGTCGCTGATGTTCTCCAGAAGCAGTTGTGCTTGTGCTTCAGCATTTCCCTAGACAAGGTAAACAGGAGCCAGGCCAAGTGGGTAACACAGGATGGGCTCAGATGGGTGTCCATCCCTACCCTGCAGTCTCAGCCTACCTGCCCACAGAGCAAAGCTGGGCAGACGCACAGCTCAATCACAGCATCCTGCTTAGTTCACCAAGCACAGCTCTTCCAAGCATGGGCGAGGTCCCCACAGACACTCGGGACAGAGGCTCAAACACAAGACAGCATTAAAGTTCAATGGTGCCATAAAACATGAAAGATAGGTTAGAACTCCTGGATTTTAAATAGAAACACCATCTCTTTGGGCCAGATCTTGCGATTCACTGCCCAGCACCACCTTCCCAGGAGAAGGCAGCTGAGAGTGACATTACTGAAGTGCCTCCCTCCATCCGCAGGTGCGAATCAGTTCAGTGACACCAACAGTCACAGCACTCATCCTGATGGATGGACCATGCTCACTATGCCCACATTTGTACCTGCTATGCCTTAAGTAGGGGCAAACCCAGCATAAGTGTTATGGGTTCTGTTTCCAAGCTACATCTTGGGGCAGGAGTAAAGCAGGAGCAAGTATTCTTATACCCCAAAACCAGTGTGCAATGCTTCTGTTCTTTAAATGGCTACCCTTTTTTGGTGCTGCTTTAACAACTTCACTCTTTTCTGCTATGAGAGCTCAGAAGGGAGGGTGGGAAATGCCCCTTCAGGGCCAGGCACAGACTTCTTTGCACAATGATGAACTCCTCAACTGTCCCAGGCTTTTCCTTGTGATCAGACTGAATCAGATGCCCAGTCTGGAGAAGGAAGAGTTAATCCATAATGTCACAAGATGAGCACTTGGGCCATGCAATTACCATCTCTGTTAGAATACCTTGGTGAACACCAGCATTAATGGAACCAGCACTAAGCCGCAGTCAAGACACTCATCCTTTGACAGTGCTCTATTGCAATAACTTTATTTTGATGATACTGGATGATTAATGCTTACAGCCGTTGTCACTTCCTCTGATAGATTTTGGGGCTGTGCAATGGCATTTGCTCGATGCACTGTTCTTAAAAAGCTGCACTTATCATATCTTGGAGGAGAGAGATGCTCCGAGCATCAGCCATCAGCAGGCGGGCACTGTGCAAGCTGCAGGTGGCCAGGAGAGTTGCTTTGAGGAATATGGGGATGTTTATGGAAAGCCTTGCCTAGGAAAGGCTGCGGGGTGAGAGGAAGGTATGTTAAACAGACAGTGTTGTAAGGAATGCTGAGAGTTTGTCTTATCCAGTGAAAAGAGATTTCTATATCACAGCCAAGAGCTGTAGTACACCTAGCTGTTTTGCCACTAACATACTGGAATATCACATCCTGAGCTGAGACTCTCCAGGTCTGAGCTGCAGCTGCATCAAGATCTCAGAACGGCTCTTGAAGCCAGAAAGGATCCAAAACAATCAGATTGATCAATCAATGAAGCAAGACAGACACAAATATCCTAACAACAACAAAAAGCACCCTAACAACCTTGGAAACCTCAATCCACCTCTGTGCCTCCAAGTCCCCCCCACCTGTAACATGAGCACAAGAATCATATACCTCACCTGGCTGCTGCAGCATTCTCCTGATCAGCTCATTAATTCATGCAAAGCATTAGATAGACAGCAGATGGATGGCTTTACACGATAGTCTTTGCTATGGCGAAACACCGCTACTGAATTCTCCACCAGCACACTCCCACCTAACCAGCAGGTCCAGGCTCACACGGGGACACCCACGATGCTCAGAGCAGTTGGGTCTGGGGATTCCCTGGCTGGAGACACCCTTTCCACGGGGCTTCTCTCAGCTTTGGTTTTCATCTCGTCATATTTAAAAGCTGTCTCGGGAGCGTAATGACTTTAAACTCACTCACGGCCGCAGTCAATCAATGGAGCGGCTGCTCTTGCCTTGCAAACAGGCAGTGATGAATGGGGCTTTCGAGCTGCACCGTTCGCCTCTGAGCAAGAAGAGAGTGTCGGCAGAGGGTGGGGAAGAGAAGCAAAGCCAGAAACGGGAATTAAAAGAAGAAACAGGGTAGCGGGTAGGAAAACCCAACCTGCTCACTGCAAACCTGGGACAAGCGCTCTGGAAGGCACAGCTTGAAGGGAACAGTCCTTGCTTGCACTAGCCTCTCTGATCTGTTATCATCACATACCTTAAACAAAGCAGCTAATACAGTTATTGCAGGTAAGTGCTAACCCCAAACCTGGCATGTCAAGAGAACCACAGCCCTGGCCACAAGCCTCCCCCCTGCACACATGCCCCTGACCCAGCTCTCCTTCCCCGGAGGAGCTGAAGAGCTAACTCCAGAAAGCAGCTCTCAAGAGCATGTCTACCCCCAGGACAATGCGATAAAGGGCACAGCATTGAAGGTGTTATCCCTCGACTCTGCCCATGCAGCAGCCGACAGACACAAAGCCCAGCTGGGTGACACATAGCAGCGCTCTGCCTCCCCATCCCTGGGCAGCAGAGAGGAGCAGCCCTGGGTGTTTGCAGCCACCCCAGAGACCAGAGGGACAGGGAGCATCCACGTGAGTTTCCAAGGAAGAAAAAGCACAAACACATGCGCAAGAAGACCCCTGCCTGGGGGAACCCAAAGGGCCTAATGCTGCTCCAGCACGCTGCCAAGCCTCCTACTTTACCAAGAAGGGATGCTGCTCAGCATTTGAAAGGAGCTGCTTCTCATCTGGGCTCTTTTTCTCCCTCTTTCTCCAGTTACAGAGTCAGGTCAGTGTTGTGCAGCCTGTGAGCATAATATGGGAAACAGGTATTATCAAAGAAGCTGCAGTTGATGGTGTGAGCATCACAGCTGGGTGTTATGAGCCTCACAAAGCAGAGAGGGGAAAAGAGTCAAAAAGAATGAAACCCTCCACACCAGCAAAGTAAAAACAAGAGGCAGTAAAAGTAAATTAATGTCATTCCAATTTGAGCAAACACCAGCTAAGAATGTGTAATTGAATTAATGCAATATTTAGAAACCCCAGGAAATCCTGATGTTGGATATAAATACATTCTAGGGTTCCTTTGACACCACGTATCTCATGCCTCCCTACCCACAATTTGGTTTAATGCCACCAGAACCTCCAGATTTATTCAAGTCCTTGTCACTCACCATTGTTTCACATTTACCCCATCTATTTATACCCTCTCTCTGCAATTCCACACACCAAGTGCTCCATATGGGGCAGCAATAACCATTTGATATGTCATAGTTGTGTGATAAATTAGCTCAGCTCATCAACCACCTCCCCTCCCTATGCCAAATAGCCACAAGTCTGGGTCTAATTTATTTAGAACCTGGAAAAACATCAAATACCTCATCAGAAAAGGAACCCATCTTCTACAAGTAATGTTTTTCTGCAGCTTCAAGTGTCAGTTTGCTGCATGTTATACTGGAAAAGGCCCTGCACAAGCAGGATCTAAGCCCAGAATAGGTTGAGAAACGGATACCATCACACCTTGGAAAACAGCATCTCAAGAAAAAGGGAAAGAAAGAACCCTCAAAGGTTTCACAGCAGATGTTTGTACCTGTGAAAGGTCCTGACATATTGCATTTGCAGCTGGGACAGTTTTGCTTTGGGCATTTAGCAAGAGGTTTTACATGCATTATTCTTCCCTCCTTCCAAGCCCTTCGCAGCGATGCTTACACCTGCGTTTCTAGGAAGGGATACAAATACACCAAAAGAAAAGGGAGAAATCCAGATAAATTGTTTAAAGCTGCTAAAGACACTTGTAAGTAAAGCAGCATGAGAAAATGTACAGGTGAATTCAAGTTCACACACACATATATATATAGCTCTAGGAAAGGGGAGAAGGAGAAACCAGCATTAAAGTACCTTGTACTTAGATATGAGCACATACTGTTGCAAAATATACATGTTGTTTATAAGATATATTGGAAGACTTTTCCCCAAAAGATGCCACAGAAAGTACAGAATTTATTATCTCTTCCTGTCCATTTTACAAAGATATACACAAACAAGTTGCCAAAGCTGCCTGCAGTTTAACTCCATTAAATACAATGAATGAGTTTGGCCCATGAAAAACTCTGCACTTACTGTAATAAAGCTAAAAGCTGATAGCAGCTGATACAGTGAAATGCACACATTTCCATATGCTTCTTCCTGCTAATTTAAAAATACAAGTGAGCTACAGAGATTGCCCTTGTCCAGGTCCAAGAGAAATGTTGTAATGGAGGAGGCAAAACCCCAAACCATGGAGTTTTCTCCTCCAGTCCCCCCTAAGCACAAAGGGGAGAGGGGTAGGGGAAGCCAGCGAGGCAGTGTTCACTTGGCTTTTCCCACCAACAGCCCTGACCACATACAATGGGTGTGCTTGAACAAAAAGCCTGATGGTTTGGTCCCCAGATGGGGCAGAACCCCGAACAACAGAACAAGGCTCACAGGTCTGGACCCCATCCTGGAACACCTAATTATCCCCTGCTGGAACCCAGAGGGGAGAAAATGCTCAGGCTCCAGGGCAGACATGCAGGATGCTCTGCTCCCCAAGGCATTTGGCCACAATTACATTTGCAGAGAGCTCTCCTCCTGATCAGTGGCTCTCCAGCCACGAGGTCATGTTGAATTATACCTTGAACCTTACACTGCATGGGGGATGATGCCAGGCGGCACAGAGGCTGGACCCAAATGACACATCGTAAGCCTCCCCTGATCGATAGGAGGGGGGGTTTGTCTGAGGAGGTTTGGGGTTTCTAAATGCATACAGTTTTCACGCTGCTGCCATAACCACATCAACTCCCATCCCCACCTCCCTGACCCCAATTTGTGTCCCTTCAGCTCACTTATGCAAGCTGATCCATATTCTGCACCCTCAGTGCCACCTTCTCCAGACCCTCCTGCCTCAGCTCCTCACGGTGCATGGGGGCTCCAGGTCCCCCTCACCGGGAGTTAACTCTCACAGCTCCTTTCTGAGACACCTATTAGTATTTGCTTCTCATTACAGGCATGTCTCAGACAACCCTTGTGCAAGGTTCCACACCTACATTCACCACTCCAGCAGCCAAACTACACCTCAGGTATCACTTCATGCTCTTCCTCCCCTTCCTGCACACCAACCCACTGCCACCCTGGCTGCCACTGCTCTCCCAAGAAGGTAGCAGGTATGGGACCAGGGCTCAGGGTCTCCAGCCCCTTCCCCTCAATGTCCTCATAGGCCTTCTGCTTTCACAGCTCTGTCTCCTTTCTCACCCACACTTCAGGGCCATGCATGGCTCCATAGCCATCCCACTGAGCACACATAGGTCATCCCCTTCCCCACCAGCCCCCTCTGGGCCCAGTTTGCCAATGACCATCACTCTTCTATCTCACCACACTCAGCCCCGGTGCTGCCCCACCATCAGGCTCACTCAGATTCTCCCCAGGCTCGGGGTTCATAACACCAAATCAACCCAGCACCTACAGTGGGTCATGAAAAGACTGCCCAAGGCTGCACTCCCAGCATGTATCACCCCTATAGCAGCTTCCTCCTCTTCCACCCTTCACCTAAAAGCCTTGCTGATGCCTCCCCCAGCTTCCCCATCACAGGCAGCTCCAAAAGGCACAACCTACCTGCACCAAGCCCCCAGCCCCACATCCTCATCTTCTGAAGCTCCTCATTACCCTACAACAACTCCTCCTTGAGTCACTGTACTCCACTGGGCTTTTCAGTGCTCTTCACTGAAAAATCACCTAATCCCAGGCTTTTCCTACACCTGGAGTTAACACCAATTCACAGCCAAGCACCAGCAGCTGGGATGCTGCAGGTGTTGCTGTGCTGTTGTTGTAGCTTTTCTTGGTGTGAAATCCCAGCCCTGGAACAACCAGCAGAGAAACTCCATCCAGACTAGCACAGCTACGATGTGCCTGGCTGCTGCTTCTCTTGTCCCTTTGGGATGCTGGTCTTCACTGGCACAACCTGCTCACTTGTCCCCAAGCACATGCACAGAGAAAATAAGCATCATTAAAAAATGCCTAAGGATGAGGTTGAGAGTAACAAACAGGCAGGACAGCACTGGGCTCTTGTCGTGGTTTAAGCCATAAATCAGCCACGCAGTTTGTTCACTCACCTCCCCCTTTTTCTTCCCTCTGCTCCTGGAGGGATGGGAAGGAGAATCGAAAGAATGCAACTCCCACAGGTTGAGATA
>JANRGW010027244.1:3574-33916 GCA_024733675.1 Psilopsiagon aymara | reverse complement strand
TGAGGCTGACTGCTCTGTAGTTCCCTGGATCATCCATTTTCCCCTTCTTGAAAATGGGGGTTATATTTCCCTTTTTCAGTCATCAAGAACTTCACCTGACTGCCATGATTTTTCAGATATGATGGACAGTGGCTTAGCAACTTGCCATTTCCTTCAGGACCCGCGGATTTCCTTCAGGACCCGCGGATGTATTTCATCAGGTCCCATGGACTTGTGCAATTTCAGGTTCTTAAGATGGTCTCGAACCAGAGACCAGAAACCTGGTACTTTTGTTTCTTATTCTCTACTTCTCTTATCCTGGCTAGCACCAGTGTGACTTTGGAGTATGATGAACACCAGGATTACTTCATCTATAGATGTGGCTGCGGTGAGGCATTTCCACAGTGCCCAGCACAACCACTTGCTGTTTGTAGAACCACACAGGAAATAAAACGCCCCTCCAAGTGAATATTTGTCCCTTAGTGACTCTGAGGGAGAGAACAAGTATTACAGAGGTAAGCATCCTGGAAAAGTGATATCAAAGAGAGGACCTGTATCCAGAAGGTGCCATGAGAATGTGCAACACTGAAATTCAGTATGAAATTTTCCAGACAGAACAATATTTTCTCACCTTTGTAACTGGATCAACTTTCTTTAAAGCTGATTCCCAAAGGATGCTCCTGAAGCTGTTGCAGCTGTCCACCCAGTGAGGCTCCCAAGTGCAGCTGCAGCACGGGAATGATGCAGGACACATCAGGAACTCCTTTGCTGAGCATCGAGAAAAATCAACTGCTAAATTCACTGCTCTGTATCAGCTTCTTTACTGTGTGAAACATGTGTACCTTTGATGTAAAGTTAACAGAGCCTCCAGTGTCTTAGAAGATTAATCTAATAGAAAACTTGTGAATATTGAGCTCATTGATTGGAGGTCCTGAGAGATTTAGAAATCCTTACTGATACTCTAAAGGGTAAAGTGCAAATCCCACACTGATAAGAAAAGGCCTGAGGAAATGTAGTTAACAAAACCCACCTCCTTGATGCTTGGTCCTAGTCTTTCTGCTTCTAATTTTTGCACAGTTTTATGTGAACTTCAAAAAAGATCATGTCTTTCTAGGAATTAGGGCACCATCTGTAAATCCCTCAAAAAAACCCTTCACTTTTAGTCCTGGGTGACCAGGTCACTGTAGCTACACAGCAGAAGTTACTTAGAGAAAACCCAAGAACTTTCAAACTTACAAGCAACAGTGCTCAGAAAAAGAAGAGTGGACAGGACTGCTGTGCTGGTTTCTCATCCAGCCATGGCTTGACACCTGAAGGTATATATTATGTGATGCAATGCAAAGGCTCTTTTGAAGTCAGCTCAAAGCAGGATAAGCCTTGCTGCTCACTTTGTGATCTGCCAACATCTCTTGAACCACAGGGCTGGATCTTCTGGTCTAGCTCCTTACAGAGGCTCCTGGCGGTTAATTTCGCAGAACATATTATCTGAAATGAGTAGGGATCTAAGACTGCTTTCTAGAGAGGGTATCACCACTTGTTGATTTTGGGGTGTTTAGGAGAAAGGTACCTATTCTAGATAAGGGGGAGAGAAAGAAGCTTTGCAGAGGTTCCAAGCCTTCACGCAGCAAGGACCAATGACTGCCCTGAAAATGGTAACGGAGGATATTGGGCCTTGGAGCATCCTCAGATACAAAGAGCACTAAGCAAAAAAAGGAAGTCATATTTGGACAATTAAAGACACCCTGGTATAACCAGCTCTGAGTTGAGGCTCCTGACAGGTCTCAAATGCAAGCAAAACTTGATGAATGTGTGGGAAAAATAAATATTTTGGGTTTGGTTTTGCTTTTTTTTCTATCATTCTTCATATTTATTCTTTTCCCTCTCAATTTCTTCTACTGCTGTGCTGCTGGACACCTCCTCCCCTGCTGTAATCGTTCTCCTCCTTCCTCACTCAAATTCCATCCAAGCCTTGTGATGGCCTTTCTCCTGTCCTGTCTCAGGGGTGCTCCTGGCAGCTTGTTAATGAAGTAGAGTACCTGTGGTAATAAAATTCCTGTCCATGCCATTGTGAAATACTGAACAACATCGCAAACTTGTGCTAAACTGAGCAAAGAGTTGGATCCAAGTCAGAAAGCTTTCTGGTGAACCCAAATGCCTGTGAGCAAAAGACCAACAGAGATCAGTTTCTTCTGAAGTCACAGCAAACAGTTGACTGACTTAAGGCTTATTGCAGAAAGAAAGGGTAAAATTTAATATAAAATGAGAACTTATATACCTATTCTTCCTCAAGCTAACATCCACTCCATCCCTTCAGGGCTTCTCTATGCCTCAGTGACTTCCTTATTTAACCTGTGCATTGTAGTCTCATCTTGCACATCCCTGAGCATCCTAACTTGGGAGAGAGGTTCAATCCTGTCTTCATTAGAAACAATGACAAACACCAGAAACACCACAAAACCACCAGAGAAGTACTAGCATTTTTAAAGAAGGACCCAAGTCTGCCTTAGTCTTGAGAGGAATCTGAGTAGCTATTCCAAAGGCAACTTAGGTTTTTGTTGCACTGAGCCCTCAGCCTCCAGTTAGTAAAAGCCAGAAGGCTGCTTTTTCTGTGGGTAGCTTAGTGCTCAGGCAAAGACACTCTTTACAGATAGACACTCATATATTGTGTGTCAAATGGAGGGAAGAGTAAACTTCTGCCTTCTGTAACAGTCTAATTTGGGGAGCAAAAACCCCATGCTTCTTCCAAAAGTAAAATGGCAGAATTTGGGGTATTCCAAGACAAACGAAGAGGTTGTGTGTTTTTAATGGTACAGGACATATGAATTGTTTTATGTAATGTATAAACATTGTAAAACCAGAAACTGACAATCACTGTGTTTCATTAAAAATGTGAGTGTGAGGTGTCAGCACTGCAAAGTTTTGGAGTTTTTTTCTCTGTTTTGTTTTCACTAAATCTAGAAAAATCCACACAGAATTTTTCAACTGCCTTCCTTGCAAAATGTAGAGTTGACTTTTCCTGTCAGCTTTTTGGGATGAAATCTGCTCTATTTCTTTCAGTTATATACATGTATAACCTATTAGCGATTAATGCAGCAGTTGGTGGTGCTCAAAATCATACTGCCAGCACCCCCTTTTCTTATAAGTATTAGAGCTCTGTGCAGCCCTACAGAGACCTTCCCCCTTGTAGCCCTTCAACTTTCCTACACACTGTTCTGTACCTGTCAGATAAAAGGATTTTGCTCATCAGCTTGGTTAGGCTGAGAAAGTTGGGGCTGTTCAGCCTGGAGAAGAGAAGGCTGCGTAGAGACCTCAGAGCAGCCTTCCAGTATCTGAAGGGGGTTATAGGGGTGCTGGGGAGGGACTCTTCCTTAGGGACTGTAGTGATAGAACAAGGGGTGATGGGTTCAAACTGAAACAGAGGAAGTTTAGATTGGATCTGAGGAAGAAATTCTTTACTGTGAGGGTGGTGAGGCACTGGAATGGGTTGCCCAGGGAAGTTGTGAATGCTCCATCGCTGGTGATGTTCAAGGCCGGGTTGGACAGAGCCTTGTGTGGCATGGTTTAGTGGGAGGTGTCCCTGCCCATGGCAGGGGGTTGGAACTGAATGATGTTAACGTCCTTTCCAACCCTGACTGTTCTATGATTCCGTGTTTTTCCATTTAGCTCTCAACAGGAAGAAACAATGGTCCAGTTTTTTCTAAGTATTCTTCTGTTTCGCTTTCTGGTCACAGACTAAAACCTGCTGTGGTAAATCAGGGTGGCCCAACAGCAGCCATCCTTGGGGCTGGATACCAGTTTTGGACACCCGCTCCCCACAGACTGTGACATTGATGGTGGTGGTTCCTGGATGGATGGATGCCAACGGGATGCTCCTTCCCCCAAATTCTCTTCCTTTCCCCATAGTTCTGTTCAGTCTCCTGCAGCCCCTGCTGTGCTCTCTAGGTCACAGGTCTAACGTGAGGATGTTGTGAGGATAAAGCCAGGGAAGCAGATTTCCTGTACTTCAGCCTTAAAATCACACTCTCAAGTGAGAACATACAGAAAATGCAGGAAATGGAAGCACCTGCCTGCTAGGGCAGGCTCTCAGCCTCAAGAGCATCTCCCCATCACCAGAGAAAACAGCAATGGCTTAAATGGAGGCATCCCACAGGCAAGTTGTCATTGCTGAAGAGCTGGGCAGAACCTGCAACTTGAGCTGGAAATGATCTGATTTAGAGGATGGGCAAGGGGCATCTTCCTCTCATGTCTCAGTTCCCCTCAATAGGCCTAAGGACCTTCTAAACACTAAAGGAAGAAGTCCTCCTTCCTCAGCTGAGACCACCACCAGAAGGCAACTGAGGATCTAAGCTGACATCCCGTCCTTATCTTAGAACAAGAGTCTGTGGTGCAAGAAACAAAAACTCTGCATTGCAGCAGCATCACATATGATTTCAAAAGCCAAAAAGAGAGCCTGGCAATACATCCCAGACAACATACCCATACTACAACACTTATTTGGAGAGTAGTAACTTCAGAGTTAGAGCGTATGAGACATCCTCCACCCCAGTCCATCTCTGCATGGGAGTAGTGAGCAAAACAACATGAAGAATACATTTCATCTGTAACGATCTGCATATGTGAATAGCAGAGCTTGAAAATCATGTGGGCACATGTTCTGCCTGACAGAAAAGCAAGGGGGACTCTGTTCTGGAGTTTAAAAGCTAATGAATAATCAAGATGCAACGTAGCAACCCCACTTCCAATTAGTCCATCCATTGTGTGAGAGGACGAGGAGATAAAAGAAGGAATTCCTTTTTATTTCTGCACATATGTGATGGATCTTTTCATCATCATCAAAGTACCTTCATCAAAGCTTTCCATACTCTCCAACAGGACCTCGGAGCAGAACACACCTCTGAAATAAGAAAAACTGTATTTCACTCACTATTCACATAATCATATTGCAGTGTTACCTGTGCAATAATTCCCTCATATGACTTTTATTTCACTGGAGTGATGCCGGCGAGTGCCAAAATAGTCTTGGATACAGACTTGACCTGTTTCCTAAGAAAGGGAGGCAGAGCACATGGCGTTGTGCAGGAAGGGAAGAGAAAAGCCATGTCCAACTCAAGCCTCCCCAGGCCTAAGCCTGGCTCCGACCTTCCTTTAAGCTTCTGCAGTTTCTGGCCCATCTTACCTTGTCGAGGTCAGTCATTTATTTGCTGCCGTGAATTTGAATAACCATTAGTCTCTCAGTTCTGAAGGACAGCATCATTTCTCATGTCAAAATGCTAAGGAATCTCATATTGAGCCTCCAGAAGCATCCATATTCAAAATAGGGATAACCTTGGGGTAACATTTTTGCCCTGTGATATCCAAACTTTGGGCACAAAGCTCCTCAAATCTGAGAGAGCTAAAAATAGTGTTCTCCTTTAGCTTTGTAAAGAAAACCGAGGGAGGGTTTGGAGGTTTTTTCAGTATAGCTTGATATTAGCACATAAACCTCCAAAAAAAAAGACCAGAGAATTACCCACTGAGTCAATATCTAACTGGGAGAGTTTGTAACACAGGGAAAGTTGTGGCTGGTCCACAACAGGAGTGTAGGTGCCAAATATGGCCTTGTTTATCACCAGATGGTGCACTCAGGTCCCTGCAGTGTACTGGAACAGCAAAAAGTCATTCAGCTCTTCCCATAATTTCCCTGGAAGCCTGAAGACATATCACAGATCTTGTGCAAGAGTAAGAAGAGATAAATATGAAGCAGAAAAGTGGATAAATGAAGCGGAAAAGTGGATAAATGAAGCATTAGACATAGGTCAGGTACCACCATGCAGGCATTTTTTACCAGCTCTAGCAAACGTTCTTAATTTATTTGGAGATGAAATAAGAAGGGGAAAAGGCAGGCAGGGAGATAAGATGAGGCAGGCAGGGAGACAAGATCAGGCAGGCAGACCCCAAACATCTGTGCATGACGCACTTCCTTCCCTGGAGACCAGCAGCAGCTTATGGGGTTGATGGTCAGCACCAGTTACACTGCGCAGTAAATTGCTAGCAGATGAACATGGTAAAAAAAGGTTAAATTCACCTGCCTGTGCAAACAGTGTAGTTACAGATTCACTATGAGAAGGATGCTTCTGATTCACTGTTTTCCTGATAGTGAACTTCAGCAAATACCAGCCTTGCATGTGTTTGTAGTGCTCTGCTCCCTCTGACATAGCATCACGGGCTCTACATGGCTTCAGAGACCATCACTTTCTCTGTAGTCTGCTGTTTGAGGTGTCATCACTTCATACATTGAGATGGGAATAGTTAGAGCAAGCTTACTATGACTTTAATAGCAGTCAATGACCACCATACAGAGTGGTAATACCTGTAAGGTAATGAATAAGACAGCTAAAGGCCTGATGCACTGTGTGGCCTTCAAGGAAAAATGTGTACACAAATCTGAATGCTCAAAACATAGACTAGAAAAAATAATCTCTTTCACACTTCCTCTCTTATCTATCCATGCTATCCTTTGCAAGTCCCATCTCAGAATCAGGAACCACTTCAGCTCAAAGTACAGTCAGTCTTTCCCTTAGCCAAAGGTGCCCAAGTCTCATCCCTGCACTCACCGGCACATAGAAACAGAGAAGCAAGCTAGGAAATGACACAGGAGATTTATTATGTCTTATCCTTAATATAGAATGTATATTTAAATTATGCCATTGGTATCTTTTAACCTTTTTTCATTAATCTAAAGAAATAAGCCTCAGGTTGAGATTATTCCCTGCAGAGGGCTCCATCCTCTTCCTGCATAATCACTGCATAATGTAAAATCTAACCACACACAGCTGCTGGAGTCCACGGCTCCCTCATCCCTGAGCTGCCAGATCTCTAGGACCGTTTTTCCACTCTTCATGAGTTGCAGCATTTCCAGTGGGTGCAAAGACCCGTCTACAGCTATTTTTTAAACAAGACTATCACCTGTACTCTGAAAGAGGTCAATGCCTTCCTCCCTTTGCACCTCATGAAGCCGCAACCCATGGAATGAAAACCGTCCACCCTTTGTAGATGGCACAGAGCCATGTCCCCAGGTTCTGGAACTTGACTTTGCATTTGCATTGTTGCCAAGTCAATAGGAGACACAGAAAATTCCCCATGTACCCTGTAACACTCAACAGTGCATACAGTTGTAGGGAAATATTGGTTGGAACTGTTCAGGCTCAAGGATTGTGGCCATGGACAGCCCTGGCCAGAGAACAGGGTAAAAACAAATTAAAAGGATAAAAGTTATGCCTTTTTTTAAAGCATATCTTGAAATGCAACCAGCTGTTGAATGTCCCCAGATGTTGTTGGACTAATCACAGTTGGTCAGAGCTACAAACAATCACACTCTCTTTAGGCACATCTTGATTTAATGACCAAAATCAGTCCATTTCTGGTTCTGCCCAGGCTCATCAGGATGTATCCTGTGCTGCAATTCACTATTGAATGGCAAGTAGCAGCTCTATCAGCCAAATCTCAGAGTGAGTTAGAGCCAGCTTTTCAGTTTGATTTGACTGCATTTTTGCTTACATGTGGATTAGCCAATGACACGGAGATGACATAAGAAAAGGCAGAGCTCTATGTGCTCTGGGTGCTGAAGCCAAACAGGGAAATCTTACAGAGCTCCAAAGGCCTCTGATGCTGTGCAGTAGCTGAGCATTTTTTTTAAGCTGTCCCTTTTTAAGCATATTAATAGCACCTTGGTCCTGTTTTAAGAGCAGAAGTCCTCAAACGGATCTAGGATGACTGTTGTTTTCAATGTGACCTGCATTCCACTGGTACTTCTTTCATGGCAGTAAACCACCTGGAGCACATTCAGTTGAGCTGTGCCAAGCCTGTGCCATTGCATGTGTCTGGTCACAAAGATTTGCAGAGCACACTCCTGAAGAACTGAACTGGAAGTTTAAGTGTCATCTCATTTTGCTAGGGTGCTGGCAACGGCTGTGTCTGTGGCATGCATGGACCCGGGAGTTCATAGAATGAATAGGGACCTATAAAGGTCATCCAGTTCCAGCCCCCCTGCAACAAACAGGGACATCTTCAAATAGATCAGATTGCTCAAAGCCCATCCAACCTGGCCCTTAAATGTTTCCAGAGCATCTGCCATCTGCCTGGGCAACCTGCAACAGTGTTCCAGCACCCTCATCGCAAAGCATTTCTTCCTTGTATCTATGTCTAAATCTCTCCTCTTTCAGTTTAAAGCCATTCCTCCTAGAGGCCCTGGCAAAAAGTCCCTCTCCAGATTTCTTGTAGCCCATGTAGGTACTGTAAGGATCCTCTAAGGCCTCCCCAGAGCCTTCTCATCTCCAGGCTGAACAATCCACCTCTCATCCTGTCTTAATAGGAGAGGTGCTCCAGACCCCTGATCATATTTGTGGCCTCCTCTGGACTTGTTCCAACAGCTTCATGTCCCTCTTGCGTTGGGGACCCCAGAGTTGAACACGAGGTGTCACTAGAGCAGAGTGGAGGGGGAGAATCACCTCCCTCGATCTGCTGGTCATGCTTCTTTGGATGCAGCCCAGATATGGTTGGCTTTCTGGGCTGCGAGCACACACTGCTGGATCATGCCCAGCATTGCACGCACCAGTTCACCCAATTCCTTCCCAGGGCTGCTCTCAATCCCTTCATTCCCAGCCTGTATCAATACTGGCAGTTGCTCCATCACAAGTGGAGGACTTTGCCCTTGGCCTTGTTGAGCCCCATGAGGTTCACATGGACCCCTTTCTAAGGTCAGTACTGATTGCTGAGGTGTGGCAGGTGGACTGCAAATTCCAGCTCTCAGTGAAGACAAGTAATTCTTCAAGGACAGGATCCACATGTGGGAGACCTGAATGTGGTTTTATTTTAAGCTCCACAAGCTGGGAAACCTCATGAGTTCCGTAGTGTCCATGGCAGGGCAGCAAGCTGGCATGTGCCTGGGAGGAGGTACTCCTTAGTTATATTAGGTATGTTTTGCTTTCGTAGAAGTTGGACAAAAAGGTTTTTATTTTCTTTCAACCTTCAGCATGGAACAGCTCAGCTCCGATATTTATGATAGAAACATCTCAGCTGACTCATGACCAGCAGCGCTATCTGATTGTCATTGCTGACCCACTCAAGACAAACCCTGTCTGTACAAGACACCCAGTGAATTCAGCAAGCTTCCTTCACCTGCCTGACACCTCTATTCTGTTTGCCAGCTCATCCTCCAGAAAGAAAATTAAGAAAGAGCCTTTGGAGTGGTTTACTGTACTGCTATGGGCACCGCTTCCAAAGGTACACTGCTGGGCTGCCTCTGTGCTTTGGGGTAATTTCTCAAGGTTAGCAAGTTTACTAAGAGGGGCAAACAGAGCAGAGAGGCTCAATGTGCAATCAAAGGCCTGGAAACTGCTGCACACCGCTTGAAAATGGCCATCACACCCGCAAACTCCAGACTGCGGCCGTTTTCCTTTCATGCGAACTGCGGCGCGGTTGCTCTTGCATGGAGCACCACTGGCATCTAGCGACCGCGCCTTGAAGATCGCCAGGAATTGAGCTCAGAAAGAGGCGGTGCAGGCGGAGGCCGGGGGACACATCCCTTTGCGGCTGGTGGATCTGATGCTGCCAGCCCGGTCTAACCTCTACCAGTTAGAAACATCGCATCTTCGTGGTCAGGTGTTTTAGCACTTTCACAGAGGGTGCTCCCATGTCCTGCGAGCTGCAGCAGTGGAATCCCCCACGGATGCTCTCTCTGTCACACTGGCTGTGCTTCAGCAGCGGTGTGGGGCAGCTTGCCTCTCACACGATGGCAGAAGCCTCCCTTCGGCAGGAGTGGAACAAAGGCTTTCCAGTCTGGGTGGAAACCAGTGGCTCAGCGCTGGCTAGTGGGGATGGAGAACGTGTCAGGCAACACTAAGTCATCGGTCCCTCTGCCATGCAGACAATAGTCCTTCTGTTCGCTCTGGAGAAAGGCCTCTTCTCCAAGAGCGCTGGGGACCAGACAGTGAGCAGTATTGTTGCAGCTGGGTGAAAAGTTTACCAGTGCAAAAGAAACACTACAAAACATTGTCATACGCATACACAGTAATACACATACACAGTAATCTGGAGTTCAAAAGGGCATGATGTCTAGCACAGCTGGATTTTGGCACAGATAAAACAGATGCCTTTAGTAGAAAAAAGTAGAGAAAGAAAGTCAGTTGATGAAGAGATGTCATTAGGAGTAAGGAGAGCTGCAGTTATAAATCACAGTTGTAAAACAACTGTAAGATTTCTGACACCACTTTGGTGCCCAGAGTCCACACTTCCTAAGGCTTTGCTCAGCTCTCCTTACCCTGAGCAGATGTGACCGATTGATTGGAATCAAGATGCAAGGCAAAGCTTAAACACTGGACTCATACACCTATGCTGGATGGTTATTGGAGACCTTACCCACTTTTCCTAAGAATAAACTTGCTTCCTTCGTGCTGGTCAAACCCTTTCCCTCCACATGTGTCCGTGTGGTGTACCTGCACTGACCTGCTCCTGCCTGGACTGTGCACCGGCGTGTTTGTACCCGTGTGTCATTTGGAGAAGGCAGTGGAGCTATTAGGAAGAAAAAGCAGAGGTACGTGTGTGCCTGCAGGGCAGCAGTCATTCACACAAGGCTGTTTGAAGAGCTGGACCTGTGTCTCCAGACATGTCTGAATCTCTGAGGGCCTGTGAGGCTTTCCAGCCTGTTCCCACCTCCTGCCCCTTCCAAGGATCCCTCCAGGCCAGTTCTGTGGTGTCTCCCTGGCGAGGGAGTCCTGTCACCCTGGGCAGGAGGAACCACCATGCAGCTTGAAGTGCAAGCAGAGCCCACAGGGGCAAACCAGCACGCCACAGGAATCACAGCCGCAGCTACTGTTTCAGACTCACATTTTCTGGTGTTTATTATTCTTTTCATTCCTGACCATGTCTCTGTTATTATCATTCTTTTCATGTGAAGGAGGAAGTTCTGCTGCTGAGCCACTGTTTGTGTCCCTTCTGTGCATGCAGCCGCCCAGATCAGCGCACTGCTGGCCTGGCCATCCACCTCACCTCTATGTGATGTGCACAACCCAGATGAAATCAGATGACTACCCCTGGGTGCACCATATTCCTACAGGACTCCTTTGTTAGGTGTTTCCAACCATTAGTGGTCAGAGAAAAGATGCTGGGATAAGCTGACCAGTATGGCTATCCTTATCTTCCTGAAAACTCTCATCAAACACACAGTCAGTGCACCTAGTAGGGGTTGGAAGTTCATAGAATGGTTTGGGTTCAAAGATACCTTAAAGATCATCTAGTTCCAGCCCCCATGCCACTAGACCAGGATGCTCCAAGCCCCATCCAGCCTGGCCTTGAACACTGTCAGGGATGGGGGAGCCACAACTTCTCTGGGCAACCTGTGCCGGTTCATGGAAGAAAAGCATAAGCCAATGCAGAGAGGAAGAGTTGCAAAAACTATTGAGTGCTGTGATGCAGAAAGTGCAGCCGCCTCTCCTACTCCACTATTCAGAAAGTGAGGCACTGCTCAAAAGATCTCCCAATGTCACAACAACTACAGAATACCAGAAAACCAACAAGTGATTATGGAAAACCAAACACAGTTTTGAGAGGAGAGAGCAAGCAACACCCCGTGCCTCAGCCCTTTCTGCCAGACCAGCACGGCTGCTGCTGCTGAACCAGGCGCAGGGGATTACCCCCAAGTGCTGCTGTAGTTGAGGGGTCCGCACACCCACCAGATCCCGGGCACAAGCCGTGCTCTGAGCACACGCAGGCCTACAAGGCTTGGGGCTGAGCTAGCAAGCCAGGTCCATGCTGCAGAGCTGCAGATAGCATGGCCACATCCACCCAGCAATGGGCTGGCACAGCTGCCAGTTAGCACACGTGCTAGTTTTGGGGCAGTGTCATCCATCATAGCTACACCCTCCCCACAGAACTGGCTCGGGGCACAGGCCATAAGTCAGGTGTGCCGGTAGGGACAGCACAGGGTTTACCCTGGCTGAACATTTGAACACTGCTCCCTTTTCGATGCCTCACTGGGTGGACAATGGGATGTGGCTCCTCGGTAGCATCAGACAAGTCCCTCATCACTCTGAACACATGAAGAACGGGCGGGGAGCAGCATGTCATGGATCTGACCCTTTGGTTTCTGATTTATAAACCATTGATCTAAAAAGCAGCACAGGCACTGAGGAATTTGCTTTCCCTCAGGACTTCTTGCACCTTTTGCCTGGATGGGTTGCTCCTTTCCTCCTCCCAACCTCTCCATCCACATGCACCCATTGCTTCCCATGCCACCCACACTCACTCCTGCCTGTTTATTTGTGGTAAAATAGCCTGGTTCAATACAGCTTTATCAGATGGCAACTTGGAAACATTTGTGATTCTTCCTAAACCTGCACTCAGGCAGTGAGTACTGCATGCTGCTTGTAGGACAAAGCACAGCTGAAACAGCATCCTGCAGGCTGGGGGAGCTGGGCCTGAGCGTCAGCCATCCTGACATGGTCTTACACTGCAAACCACTTATGTGCTCAATCATCTTAAGTGTCTCATGTCAGTCAAAGGCACCTTGTGCAAGCCCTGAAGGCTCTTTGGTGGAGAAGGACATGCAGGAGATATCCTTCACATGTGCACTTCCCTGTAGTGTGCTGGATCAACCCCTTCCCAAGGATGCCTTCACCCATGCAGAGGTGTCCAAACACAGAAGTTTCCAGCTGTCTGAGAAACCAGTCATCAGACCAGTCCCTGCTGAGTGATGACACATGGGTGAGGGTGCTCATTTGAGACAACTGCACATCTCAAATCCCCCGCAGGGCTCCACGGCAACTCCCCGCCTCTGTTGAATCTTCCACCAACAAAAAACAAGTGAAATTGGAGCAACAAAATATGGACAAGGACAGGCATTTATTAGGATTAATTTTTGTCTCTTCATGCTGCAGTGGAGCTGGTGTCAGATGATGACATTGGCTCCCTGCCACTCAGTCAGGGAGCCTATGGACCGGCTCTGGGTAACTTATTGCAAGACGATCAAGAAAAACTACAGAACAGTGAAACCATCCACCTTATTTCTGTACGAACAATTTCACTTGATTTGAAACACACGCTGTGGAGATTTGAAAAAAATTTAAGTCTCTTGAATTTGGAACACGAACTTCTACCTGAATTGGATATATCAGTGTAAAAGGCTGCATTTTAGTTTTGCTTGAAATAACATTTTGTTGCCCTTCTAGCAACCACTCACATTCTTTTTGAATAGACTCTGGTAAGATTTTTGTTAGGTACACAAGATTGTATTTTCCCTAGCTGCAGTTGTGGATGAAAACAACTGTTTGCTGCCTGCAACTCTGAAAAACTGATTTCTACCATCTTCTGTTTATACAGCCAAAGTATAGGCAATTTTGAGTAATCTCAGAAGAGCTTTGGACCTGTTTCTATACTTGCAGGGCTATAAGTACCCTCAAAACAGAAGCAAATACCCATCTCTTGAGAGCTTCCATTTGATGGTGGTGAAACACATCCTCAGAAACAAAAGTCAATCTGATCCTAATAAAATTCTTTCTCAAAAAAGACTTGAGGAGTTTAAAACATCCCAACAAGCAGAAATGCCATTTAGTTGCATGGAGGAGAGCAAGTACTAGACAAGGAGGCTTCAAGGAGAACAAAATGCAGAGGTTTATGGGGCAGAGACTCCCACCATCAAACTTCCCAGTGTTCTCAGTGCTGTAATGCTGCTCTTCCAAGCGCAGCTGCATCACCAGACCTTGTTTGCTGAAGGGATTCTTTAGGGAAGAATAATCAGAAAATTCTCTGAAGTTCTCTGGACCTCATCTTAATGTTCCACCTCAGTATCAAGTGATGAAGATGCTTGTGCTGTATGTTCAACAGGCACATTTCAGGTAGAGAGTGAACATCCTCTAAGGTACTGAACAGCTGAAACAACATCCCATTTTCTCATTTTAGCAGCACTTAAGATTCATCTCCTGCAGCAAACATCATCAAAACATGCACTGAGTTGCTATGATTCCTTCACCTCAATCCTAACAGTCCAAGTATGGTACAAGACCCTCAGAGCACACTTGTCAATTACTGATTAGGTTTAAATTGTTAGAATTAGTACTCTACCAGCACTTCTTTTCCTAGACCAATACCCCAATATCCACCCAAAGCTTGTGGATTTTCCATTGCTTAATCACATCTTTAATGTGTTGGAAATTCATGCACTTATTTGCAACATCTCAGCAGGTTTTGCAGAATGCCAGTCCTTTTATTTTCACTGGTTCAGCATACAGCCACGTGATACACTGAAGCTAAGAAAAACGGGGAGAATGATTCACAGTAGAATTCCGAGAAGTCCATTTCTAAATCAAGGCAGGAACAATTCTCATACAGTCAGCAATCAGTGACTAAATCCTACATTACTTTATATTTACTTAGCATTATGAATAATCATTAGTGACAATACTTACTGTAACCCGAAAATAAGGCAGGGGCAAGATCTGATCTACATCTGGTTTATAGTGTTCATACTTGTGTGTTATTTTATATGCAATACACTTGTATAAAACAACAACAAAATAAAACTGTCCCTACCACAATAAACAGGGTATATTGTACAGGTTATAAGTTATGGTATACAGTGAAACTGGCATCACATCCTCTAGATTATGGGACACATTAATAAATAGACAATGAAATATTAATTTGCAAATTTAACAAAGAATTTTAAGAGGAAGTAAGACAGTACATACAATGGGGCTGATTCATCATCATTTTTTTTTACTCCAGTTTAAATAATGGCACTTTGATGTCATGGGAAGCCTGGAAGCAATAATGTAAAGAATCACAGTCAACGCATACAATTCATCAGAGCTGTGTTAAGAGCTTATGTTTTAAGAGCAACCTAAATTTCTTGGAGTTTGAGTGCTTGATTTTGCAACCTTGAAGTTGAATTATCCACATTTAGTTTCTCTGTCTTCTTCTATAGCATATATAGAATAAAATATTCTTATGTTACTCACTATCTTTGCTTTTTAATTCAGAGGTAAATACTCAGCTTATCACTTTGCCATTGCTCTTTTACACCAAAAAAAGACCCAAGCCATGAAAGCCCATGGCAGTCCTATGGGTCTATCCCACTTTATATAGCGGCTGATATGTTGGCTTTTAATGGTAAGCAGCACCCTAAGTATTGCATCACTGTTCATATAATTTAAAACCCTAAACTACTTTGGAACATTCATATATTTTATCTACTGCTAAGATAAAAAATATTTAATCACAAGTCTGTAATCTAGAGAATAGTTTTAAAGCCACTGAAGACAAGATGTGCCATAATATTCATACAACTACACATATAGTTGTACCTAATTTCCAATTTTGCAGTGCTGCAACTCTACAGTAGTAACAGAAATGCATGTATGTACATATGTAACAGAAAAGGAGCAAACCAGTGTTGTGGGTGGACTTATATCTGCTATTCTCATGCTCACTGATCATATTAAAAGCAGTATCAGCACAGGGCTGCTGTGGGAAGTGAAGCACAAAATACTGCTCGAGAATGCCTGAAGCCAGATGGCCCAGTAGGTAAGTGTTATTGTTGGACAAAAGGTGATAACTTTTGATTGTTAGGGCTGCTTGTGCTTCTGTTAGTTATGGCTTCTCCAGCTACTCACAGAGCGTGATGATGAGGCCTAATGGGGAAGCTGTATAACAGTCATAAAAACTGTTATTAAGTGTTTGCTGCACCAGAAAATTTGTCCTTCAAGCTTTAAAAGAGACAGGAGGCAACCATGGGGGGCTGAGGGGTTAAAGGCAGCTGGTGATTTTATGTCTGAGTTAGATTTAAGAAACGGTGTCATTTCCTTCACACTGCAAATCAATGTTTATTTTACCACAGAATCATCAGAATCAACAACAGGGTGCCAGAGTGCATCTTCACTAATCTATCCCATAACAACACGGGAACACAATTTCTAAAGACACATATTTATACATCTGGTAACCACTTCTGTCGCTACTTCCTCATTAAAGATTAGAAATCCTCTGGGACACACATACACACACACTTACAAAAAAAGGCAATACAAATTCTTCATTGCTGTCAGAAATAGAAAGTGCCAGGTAAGTACATCATCGTTTCCTGGTCCCACTGTTGCCACTGGCAGACTTATTGAAACTTCTGCTCATCTGTGGGAAATGGACAGTTGGTGTTCTTTCAGTGGGGCCATACAGCCCTAAATTCCTGGCTGTAGCTGACTTTCGAAGAGGCTTGACACTAGGAAAGGGATTGAAGACTTGTGGCTTTGGGTTCCCAGGGTGGGGAGATTTAGCCAAGTTTCCAGAGTCACTGGATGAACGGGAGGACTCAGATAAACATGGCTGGCTGGACTGATGGGATGTTGACTCAGCATCACTTTTGCTATCTGAGGCAAGTTCCAGTGCTTCTAGTTTTAGCTGAACCATTGATATATTTGTACTGCTGTCCATAGAGACTGGCTCAGATGACTTCTGGTCAGCTTTTCTAGTAGTCCTGTCATCCAAACCACCTCCTCCTTCTCCAAAGTCAGACTGTTTGGAATTCTCCTCCTTTGCACCAGGGCTATTTGTTTTACAGCTCTCACTCTGCTCATCTATTAGTCCTATGGTGTCTCCATAGCCCAGCTGGCCTTTGCCCCTAGCAATATTCTTACGATGCACTCGTATGTGAGTGCGCCATGGAGAGTTCAGTTTTGTTTTAAGATCTTCTTGGGGAATGGGAGACATCTTCCCTGTAGCATGACTTGGGATGTGAATAACAGCATTTTTGAGAGACTTGTTATTCAATTTCATCTTCTTTCCTAAAAGGAGGTGGTTTATCACTGGGGAATGGTTTACCTGAGAAGGGAGGAGGCTGGTAACTGGCCCTTTGTCTGAAAGAAAGTATTCAAAAGAAACACAGTATTGTTAAAGAACAAAACAAATTAATGTTCTAAGGATCCACCACCAAATTTTATGCCTTTCTTGAGGGATAACAAAGGACTGACCACTATTACAAAAATTAATCTTAATTCTTGGAGTTAAACAAGCTGCAACTTCAAGAATGAAGATTTCCTGTCCCTCCTCCCCGCTTCTTCTTACCTATGGGTTAAGTTCTCAGCCAGGAATATCATGAAAATAAATTATATTGAAAATACCTTCTCAATTTTTAGAAATTCAGTGTACTGATAGTTTAACATAAATATTGGCTTCTGATCTTTCCCCTCTACTTCATTTCTCTTCCAACCATGAGAGACAATTCAGTTCCTGCACAAGGCCAGTCAAATCACCCTTCTCCATGGGGCTTGTGTGACTGGCGAATGAACCAATGTATTTTTAATGGATAAACCACAGCAACTCTTCCTTATTACATCCTCTTATTAAGCCAAAGCAGTAGACTCAAAATTAAGTAATCAGATGGCAGCTTGATTAAACCATACACCCAGCCCCCCATCATGATTAGTAAGATCAGAAAGGTTTGTGCTCGGTGGTAAGGACTGGCAATCCCTGGGAATCAACATTTTACTGTTTGCACTGTTTCTGATGGCTATGACCTTATTCAGGCAAATTCTTAAAAAAAAAAAAATTCCTTATAATTGATGTTAGTATTAAAGAAAAATTGCAGCTCTGCGTATTTAAATGCTCTTGCTAGGACAAATTCAGACAACCTAGAAGAGCAATAAAAATTCTCCACAGTGACCCATCTGCATAGTTCAATGCTGCTTTAGAAAGATGACACTTACGCAGGGAGGAATGAGTGTGGTGAGCTGTGTTCAGTTTGCACACCCACTAAAACCTTCAGTTGTGCTGTTCATGCTAACCTTGTATTGTTGAGTTGCCAATTGGAGAAATGGACTCCATAACATGGATTGCCAAATAACGGAGTGATGTCTGGCTCAATCCTCACAGCACTATCTTTATGGCTAGGAAAACTGTTCGTCACAGTGGAACACCTAAGCCAGTTCTTCAGTTGTGTAATTTGCCATGCCCAGATGAACTCAGAGGAGTTAGAATCATTTGGATCAGCTTGAAATCTACTTGCCACTTGATCTGAAGCATACTCATCTCTTAATTTCCCTTTTCCCAGTGCATCAGTATGTCAACTCCAAGAATGCCAAAGATTTAAAGATTTTAATCAGAGAGATCAACACAATTCACCAAGATAGCAAAGCCACTTTTAAATACCATTGTTCAGCTGGTCCCTGGGACTTAAAAAGATCCCAGGGTCATCATCTTCAGATCCTGACAAAAGAACAAAAAAACATCATCTTTTCATTTCAGTCTGTCAGTACAAAGTGGTACCCGCTATGCTACTACTGTGTTATCTATTCCATGTTTGGGTTTTTTTCTGTTTGGGTAAATGTGAAAGTGTTATTTGCCTTGTCTCCTATGATGAAGTTAGATTGTAATAAACCAATAAATGAAGCATGCGTTAATATGTTACCTGCTCTGATATACACATGGTGAACCTGCTGTTGCTGCTTCTTCTTTATCCTGGAATATTGCTTTTTCAGCGCATTAATATCGGTGGTCATACGCTCCATCATCATGCTGTTAAAAGCAGCATGATACTCTCTTCGGCAAGAGTCTATTGCTCCTGGACTTAATTCTGCAATGTTACTGGAACCAAGACTTTGTTCTTCATTCTGATCTGCACAGTGGGAATAAAGCCAGGATGATAAGTACATTGGCATACTCAAGGGTTTCACAGATTATCTACAAGGGAAGTCTATGTCTGATTCATATAATCTTATTTAACTGTAGTCTAAAAATCTATTATAATATGCATATTAAACAAAGATGCACTATTTATAATAAGAAATATCATTACTGCCTAAGAATAGCAAGGGTTTGAGGGGAGTTGTAAGAGTACAGAAGTCAATTAACACAGCAATGCAAAGTTCTAAGCCCAGTTCTTCAATTAATTGAAAGTACATCGAGCAATCACTAAAGTAATTCACAAAGTGATTATTAAAGACACTCAGTTGCTCAAATAGGAGGCTAACAGTACAAGTGATACAACACATTACAGTCAAGCAGGCAGGAGATTAAACAGCCAACCTAGTGGTACCAGTAAGAAGCACCAAGAAACATCTATAGCACTCCAGGGAGAAAGCTGCTAGTGAGCAACAAAAAGGATGGGCACAGAGCAGCTGAGGATCAGGCAACTTGAGAGGTGTCTGATCCACAGTAGCAGTGCAATTTATTTTCACAGCTGTTTCTGATGCACCACCAACTTGGCACTCCCGGGTCAAAGGGATAATTCTTCTCCGAAGGATGTTTATTTGCCTTTGGCTTAGTTTGCAACAGCAGCTTGATGTTCTAAGTGCTAGCTTGAAGCAGCAGGTAGAGACTTACAGTCCCTTGGGAAGGGAAAACCAAACACCACAGCCATCAACAGGAAAGCTGCAGCTTATAGGTCTCAACAAAACCAAGCCACAGGAATGTTGATGTCTAATCAGATAACAGTGACTGCTACAGCAGTCTGAGGTTTTGGGGAGGAGCAGATGGGGGTGGGTTGGGGATAAATAACTATAGCCTCTCATGGGACATCATAAAAGTCACTGTTGATCCACTGCAAGTCACTTGCTACCCGCTGTAATCTCTAGGTGAATATAAAATACAATTTCCATAGCAGCTTTCACAGAGGAAGCTACAGATGATTTTTCTGCAAACTCCCACAGCTTTAATGATGTTCTCCAAAAGGAACAAAAGCACTTTTACCTTTAATCTGTTTTTGGTATTTTTGGAGCTCTGGTGTCAAAAACCCACTTAATGGTCCAAGACAGCCAATTGCATTGGCGATCGAGTCCTCATCATCTAGGTCGTTCTCCTCATCACTGTCTCTGGTTCTGCCTAGCCTTCTGTCAATTGAGAACATTAGAGAAGTAAGAAAGAGACATTCTTAAATATGATTGTTACCAAGCTTCTTTATTTTCTTTAGGGGCATAGAAAGAAGGATGCCAAGTGCCTTTTCACTATCTGTGCAGGGTAACCAATAACCCCATATGCCATTAACAGTGCACAACTTACCCTGAAAGCGAAGTTGATTTTACTGTTGCAGGGAAAGGAGTAATGTTGTACGTGTATTTTTCCCTTAATTCTGCCAGCTGTGGGAAGGGAAACTGAGCCATGGTATAAACAGTCTGGGGAGAAAAAAAAAAAAAAAGCAGGTTTTTAAATTTTCACTTTAGCTAAGAGTCCCACAAAGGATTTCTTCATGAACAGACTGTCACAGCTCCACAGGATTAAAGGCTGCGCATTCTCATATACACTCATAACAGAAATGGTCTAGTTTAATGGGTCTGTCAGTATCTCCCGTGAGAAAAATAAAGCCTGACTCACTAGAAAAATACAGAGAAAAAAAAAAATCCAATTGAACCGATAACATGAGATGTGAGGGCCCTTTTCAACTCCTATATTTATTTAATAATCACTGTCAATCCCTCCCTTGCCTGCACACCGGAAACCCTCCTTCTCCAATTACAATTTTGCTCACATGAATGCATCATGATGTTTTAGGCATCACTGAGGTTTTGGGGATCTTCCAGAAGACCTACATTTCTGCTCAAGTGTTCCACAAGGTCCTGACACTAGCACAGATAGGAAGGAGCAGGTCCTCACTTGATGTGGACTGTTAACAGATCCATTACTTCACCTGAGCAGCGCCAAGAGCTTATGTGAATGAAATCACTTTAACACCAAAAGTATGGCCAAAGAGGAAGTACCCAACATTATCCAACTAACTTTTCTCCTTTCAGTTTCTGCTTTTCATCTGGGAGAGGGGCAAGGAGGGAAGGTTGGGTTTGGGTTGAGATTTTCTTCTCAGGGGGAGGCTGGGGTAGGTTTTGTAAAGAAATTAGTTCTATGGTGAACAAAGAAAGCCCTCTGCAACTCTCTGAAGCCAACATCGAATCACAGAGTCATTTAGGTTGCAAAAGACCCGTAAGATTGATTCCAACTGTAAACCTAGCACTGCCAAGTTTGCCACTAAACCATGTCCCTAAGCACCATATAAAGTCCCCTGTTTCATCAAAAAAGTACTGTAGTCCCTAGAACTCAAAACAAGGCCATAAAAAACTCTAATACATTTTATTTACTTCAATACGCAAAGATAAATAGTTGCAAATGCATTTGCTTTCAGTACTATTTTTGCTTTAAGTCATTTTGCAATAACAGAATGTGTGTCATCAGCCTACCTGGCATAAAGACAAATCATATTCATCACAATATCACTGCTGATTTGTTTCTTAGTTGACTTTTTTCCTCCCTGCGACTTTTTTCCTCCCCTGCTTTTGTACACTTTCAGCTATTGACTTTCAAATAACCGACACAATTCATTGGGAGTCTCAATGCCAGGAGTAAAATGAAAAAAAATAGCCAAAATATAATTTCTCATAGTTTCTCTGAGATATTATAGCTTTTCCCCATCTTGAAAACCAAATGTCTTCTGAAAGACAGCAGCATAAAGAATTCTGATTAGCTACGACAGAAATCACTGCTGCTATTTTTTCCCCTGTGCTATTAAGTCAGTGACATTTTCATCTGAAGGCAAATGGCCTCAATTAAGATTAAAGGGAATTTAACAACTTCTACATAACCTCTTCTTGAACCATGCCTTGCCTGCACTACGTACACTAAGGAAGATTGCAGACATGATTTTAGTACTATACCTTTCCTCAAAGAAGAAGCAAAAAGTTTCACTAATGGCAATGATGTGAGCTATAAGGAGCAGGAAAGACAATCCCAGCTGGATCGGGCATAGGGCAACAATGGTGCAGTTCAACAGGACTCTGTATGAAAATGCTTTTACAGTTTGAGCCAGGCAGAACTCTAAGGCAAGGAGGATGCCTACAGAAACCCAGAGCATAAGCTGAGGCTTTGCCACTCCATTAAGCTACAATGCTACTGTGAAAGACAGATATTCTCTAGGGCCTGAACAGCAATATCCTGGCAGTCTACCAGACAAAGGAATTTTATGAGAAAGACCTACCTCCAGCCCAACATGTCTGCCTGTTTGTTTGATCTCCTCCACACTTTCCTGTTTTTTTCCCCCCCCATATGTCTAAACTCTCTTCCTTCACAGAGAAGGAGGCTTGTCTGGAATTTATTTCTACTCTTTATGTCAACAGCCTTTTCAGGTAACTTGTTCCATATGTGAGTTATCCTTTAAGTGAAAGAGTCGACTCAGAATCCTCCATTTACTCCTTGCACCTCCTGTTTTAGATTATGCTTTTAGCTTTTGCCTGTCTCCAGTCTGTGCCTCTTTCAGATGCTGTGCAATTTCTTTTATTTAGCATACACATTTCTGGCTTAATTACTTGTTATCAGATATTAAGTGGAAGCCTCACTTGCCACCTGGCTGAGATCCACAAACAAGTTTTATGCTGATTCAAGTTCCACTGGAAATTAAAAAGCACTGTCAATCAACACCTGTGAGCTCCTGACAGCTATGCTTCAGAGTCAAAGCATCCTGTTCCTAGTTTGTACACAGCCTTGGATGTCATTTGGTTAATTCTGGTGAAACTGTGCCAGAGGGAAACAGCCTACACACATGAAGCATGATGAAGACAAGCTTATTTATCTTATTTATGGCCATAAGGGACAGATTCTGGGAACAAGAAAAAAGTAAAAGAATAAGCCTCTCATCTTAAAACAGTAGCATTCATCAAGCCTTTGCCTTACCCTAAAAAAGGCAAAGCCATCTACAACCTCAGCAGAACACCATACAAAAGGTATGGGCTGTGGCTTCCAAAAGAGGTAAGCAGTTTTGCCAACAGCTCAAACACTTGGCTCAAGAGCCACCCCACACTGGTTTAAAGCTCTTCTCTCTGTTCACTTTCACTAAGAAAACAAAATGCAAAAGCAAAAACAACCCCAAAAGAAAACAGAAAGTGCTACTCAAGTAGAAATTTAACAATGAATATCAAGTCAGGGTAAACAAGAGATAGGGAGGGATTAATCCCCGCTTTCCTTCCCCACAGGGGGGAACACACAGGGATGCCTCTCATTTTCCTGTTTGTATCTCATCTCCTAAAGGCATGAAAGCATGTACTCAATCTAGCACACAGCGTTTAGCATATCTGCAGACACCTGACATAGAACTTCTGTCTCCATGTAAGAACTGAAGCTTATTAATAGGCCAATAAAACAGCATTACTGAATACCCTATTAGTTTATTTTCTCATCCTGAATATATACGTGGTCTAGCATCTGATTTGTGCAGCACTTATCCTTTATTTACCTGAACTGTTCAATCTTGAAAAGAAGGAAGCTGCAGGCTTGCTTGCTCCTCCAATTCCTCCACGGTCTCCTTAGCACAACATTGCAAGAACTCTTGCATGCAAGGACCAAATCTGCAAAAGCTTTAAGCCCTCATTCCTAGGGTATGTCTACAGTCAGCATGGGAGTGAGGCATTTTTAATGATAAACTTGTACCAACTATACATGCTGGTGGAGAGAATGAGGACAAGTGTTCTCTGATCTACTTCAGACATCTGCTCTGTCAACACTTCCCCCTGAAGGATCAGCTGTACCTCCCTCCTCTAACTCCCAAAGCTAACAGGCCTTTTAGAGCAGTATTTGTTCTCTAATGGCAGAGGTGTGCCTGTCACTCTTCACTGGCTTAAGTGAGCTTGGGCAGGTAGTTCAGTAGATGCAAATGTAAATGCCATGTGAGTCTAAAGAAAAGTGAGATGACTGCCACTAGCAACCTCTATTGAAATGTGTAGGGAAGGCAAAGAAGGAGATTAATCCTTTCCCACAGTAGGATACCAAACCTTGAGCCACCTTGCAAAAAGTATTAGATTTAAAATGACCATTCTGATTTTGACTGGGGGGAATAGGGTTAGGGGAAAGAACATTTTGAAAACCAAGCATTCTAAACATTCATATCTGCCTGAGTCCTCTGAAAAAGCCTAAAGCAATACAAAAAACCAGTGCCTTCTAGCAGCCTGAATCCTCTCACTAATACAATTCCTATTTCTTTATTTTCTTCTCCAGCTCAAAGAAAGTTGAGAAAGTTGCTCAAATGCAGCAGCCAGACACATGGTGGCATTCATATATCCTAATGGTAAACTCTTGTAGTGCCTAATTCTCCCCACTTAAAGACAGCCTGTAGCCAATGCCTGCCTTTGACATGAAGAATGCAAGCTAAAATGTAGTATGGTTTCTTCAACTAAGATCCGCATAAACCAGACACACTGCTCCTCTACACAGAAAAGTTATACCTGCCACATTCTCCATATCAATGCCAGTGCTATCCTACCTTCACTCTCAGCTCACAAAATACACATGGACCTTATGAATACATATATATTTTGCACCAGGTTCTTATTTTTTGCTGAAGCACAAGACTGCCACTTTAGTATACTTTTAATTGCAACCCTTGAAAAACCCAAAGAACCTTCCAACCCTGCAACCAGCAAGTCACCTATGCCTTACCTTCTATTACACACAACAGCAAAATAAGAAAACCACACCAAGTCACTAAAGCCCACTTCAGCTTTCCCAGTATTATTCTTTGTTGCAAATGCCACATCTTGATTTTGCACAACCCTTGAGACCAGAACTGAAACACAATGAATATGAGAAGGCATCAGTTTGTGCCACCCTCCTCACATATCCTCAATATCTGAACAGTCATGTGAGAAACCTTGACACTTATTTAAAAAGCACGAGTACATCTGACCAGCTGAGTTTCCATTTTTGAAGCGCAAGAAAGGCACAGTGCTCACCTCTGCCATTCCTGGAGCTCCCTCAACAGACAAAACACCACCATTAACAAAAAATCTGAAACAAAGCCCTTACTTCAGGCCAGCACTTTACCAGAATAAGGAAGTGTTTTATCCCAGACAGTACAGTTTGCTTGCAATAATGGGTAACAGAAGTCACCTGCTAACTACTGTTAAACTCATGCAACTTCATAGACTGAGACTTTTTCCTTCCCCTAAGTTAGATAAAACATTTCAGATGAATTATGTGCCCTGTATTTGCAACCACCTAATCACCACGCTGTAACTCATCAAAAGCAAAGCAAAGTTCTAGATCTGCAGCATGAAGTCTTTTTGAAACATCTAAGTAGACAACACCTCAAGGACACCACAGAAAGACACATAAATGTGAATTAATAAAATCATATCTGCAACACTCAGGCTCTTTCCTTTCCCAGAACTCATGGATCTTTGTTCTCATACAGTGATGTATGTCTTAAGAATTCAAGGACTGCAATTATCTGCAAATGTCTTTGTTTATAGTTCACTGATGACTGTTCAAGACCTTTGTTTTTAAATCATGAAGGATATTTTTGATAAACTTGTCTCCCACAGTGTCTGCAGAACAAAGATAACACACTGCAATAAATGCCCAAAACACAGAAATAAAACAAAAGAACACCCTAAAAGTTATGACTACTAGAAGATTCTACATCTTACTTGTGTAAATGCAGTTGGGCATTATATCACAACGAACTTTTAGCTGATAACATACAACCAATTTTGATCAAGTGAAGCCCACTGGTTCTGTATACTTAATGTATAAAATAAGATCTTTAGCTTTAACTGCTGGTCACCTATTTCTTTCATGGACATGTTAGCTCAACTCTTATTTTTGAAAGAGTTTAGGTTTATAAAGTATCTGAACAAACATGTTATTTGTTAGGAATAGAGCCTGTAGGATACAAAGAAAACATGAGCAATACTAATATCACAATTACTCACCTGCATGAGTTCATTGCTGTCAATCAGACTGTCTTCCAGCATCTCCTGGGTCAGCTTGCCCATGGTACTGTAAAACTCATCTGCAGTTTCACAACACTCTATTTGCCTACATCAAAGTACATAGGCTTTTTACTTTACTTTTACACATGATTATACACATCCAAACCAAAACCGAATGCTCTGTCATCCTAAAAAACATGCTTTCTTTAGTGGCCTTAATTCTTAAAATTACAATCCTCCCTACACTTCCAGATAATAAAACTGATGTGCATGTCACATCAGCTGGCAAAATAAAAGGATGTACTGAACACAGCTTTCTGTCCTGACTGCTCACGATAAGCATGTCCAGACAGGTTATTCCCTCTGCCCCTTTCACTTCTACAATATGAGAATCAATAGAGGGAACAACCATTGAACTATGAAACTCTTCACAACAATGGAAGTTTTACATATTGTTCATACTGAAATCTTAACAGTTTAGCTAAAAGGATGATGAAAGTAGTAAACCAAAGATAGCTATGTAGCTAATTATCACAAACTTATTGCTTACCTTCCCCAATAACTTCAGTCTTTCATGACCTCCACATACTGCTTTCTCCACTGCACCTATTTTTAACTTCCTCATTCCTTCAGTCTCCCTCAAAACAGAAGTGTGACTCAACCACCCATATTTTAGGAAAAGCACTTCTCACCCCATTTTCATGTCTAGAAGGATAGTCTTGAGAAGTAGGAAGATCATAAGACTATGATCCTTGTTTCAGGCCCCACTTTTTAAAATTCCCCGCTTTATTTTTAGTAGAGAAGAACAAAATAACAATCTTCTCCCAGCAAAGACATAGTGCCCAATCTTTTACCACCTCATCTTCTTTGATAACATTAATCACAGACTTACTGTATTTCAATTCTTGTTCAGTTTAGTGACTCACCATCTTCTCAGTCTCTGGTTATCCCACCAATATCCCTTTCTGTTAATTGCCCCCAAATCTTGCAGATCTTCTCCCATTCCCCACAGACAACAGTTACAATTGTGCAGTGTGATCAGCTTATGCCTTTGGACATATGCTTAGATTTTTTCACTCTGTTTCTTCCAGTTTTTATAAAACACATTTCTTTTTTTGTTTAAGTTTAATGGTGAAATCTTCAAAGCTGTAGCTTTCTTTTTTATCATATTATGAGTTGGAATATTCAACTCATTACAGCTAAGTGTACAGAGACCCACTACAATAGGACCTTTTATCTAAAGGTATGTTATAAAGTAATAAAGCACAATGAGACTATATGTAATAACTTAATCGTAATGCAAAAGATTCAAGAAAGTTTTTTCATGGACTGAACAAATAAAGCTCTTAGGAAATTATTACTCTAATTATTGCTCTTCAGATTAAAAATCCAATATAGTAAACAAAATTTCTTACAATGGGACTGGTCTGCAGTGCTAATTTATTCAGGAAGCCAAAATGAAATGAAACCTCGAAGGACAAAGCTGAACATAAATCCCAGTGAGTCAACCACAGGATAAAAAGGAAGGTGAGTGTTGATAGGCACCACAAAAAAAATTTGAGGCAGCTGCTGACACCAGCTGAAAAAGGTTTCCAGCTGAACTAACATCTGCTCAATGTGTCAGAGCTCACACCTCCCACTGAAGTCAGTGACAAAAGTCATTTTACCAGGAGCACTGTACACTCTTGGGAATGAAAATATTTGCTATGACGATAGGGAGTTTGGAAGAACTAACCAACTCCTGTGTTCTGTCCTACATGGTGAGTTTCCAAGGCCATGAACGGCTATAATAGAAACTTGGCTAGAATGTGCTTTAACGCTGAGAATTTCAGGAAAACTTGTTTGCAGGCCTTAACAGGAAAGAACCATGTAACACTAAATAAATCTCTCAGTAAACTGAACTCTTTTCTTGGGTATACATAACAGGCTCAAATCCTTATGTGAAAATAAGGGAATTAATATCCCCAGCTTCAGGTACCCAACTAAATTTGCTAGTCACCCTCAAGTGTCTGCCTTTCCATAGGGTATTTACCAGCCCCCTCAGAAGTCTCTGTCCCAGTTAAGTCCAACCAACCTTTTAGCATCGTACGAAGACATTATACACAGACAACACAAACAACTGGAGACATTTCCTGCAGCAAGGGTCAATTAATTACTATCCCCATTGTGACAAGATGTCAGACACACAGGTTGTAGGGAAGCCACAGAGGCACTTTGTGCAGCTTTTTCAAAGCAGAATCATTCTCCTGAAAGATCACATCTTGTTTAGAATTAAGATGTGCTCTTTAGAACAACAAAAGCTAAATTCATTGCTCATGCTGAAAAGAAAAATCAGGTAAAAATGAACACTTACTCTCCTAGCTTTGCCCAGATAGCCAAAGCTACTCTCAGTATAATTTCAGAGCCTTCAAAGAATACTGAATCCCATATCTTCAGAACTGTATGGTTAGGCAGACAAGTGGCAAAGAGGGTCAGAAACCACTGCATTGTGAAGACATTTGTAAGTGGGGGTTCATAGCCTCCTGAAATTAAAGAAAAATAAAACAAACAAAAAAACCAATAAAATGACCTTGAAGTAACTGTAATTTCCAATTATTTTACAAAGAGTATAAACAGCATACTGAAATCCAACAGACATTCTGATGCCTCTGTTATTGCTCAAAACTTACTTAGCCTGCAGCTGTCCAAAGACAAGCTGGGAAAAAAAGCGATGGAAAAATTACATACTTGGTCACCTCTCATTCTGCTGCACTGTGAAAAGCTCTAAGCAGCAGCATTGGTTTGGGACTGAAAACCTTGAAAAACACCACCCCATTTTTTTTTTCCCTTATATGAAAAAGATGGCTTTTCCCTCCCCAAAACCAAAATCTTTTAGCTCATAGCGCAACAGAGCAAGAAAATCCAAACCCGCTGCATTTCTTCAGAAAGCCTGTTTTCAGGTAGCAACGCAAGACCTACTTCTAAGGTTTGTACCTGTGTATTGCTAAACATCTAGGTGTACAAATACTAACGAGCTACCTTTGGCTCTCACATTATAACTCTTCCCATAACAGCTATGTAAGCTAGCAACTACAAGAAGCAATGAGAGAACCAGTATCTTAACCTAAGGCAAGAAAAAGCCTTTTCAAAGTAGCGCCTGTACTAAGCTGTCTGTTACAGTGTTGTCACCCCGTACACTTTATAACCTTGTCAACACAGTTCTGTTTGCATTTAGTGATGGGACCAAATTATTTCCCTTTTATTATTTTTTTCCTGAGTAAAGGTTATCAATAATGGTAACCATAACCACCATAACAATTTAAATATATATATTCTAAGCAATAAACTCATGCAAACACTTAAAAGACTGATTTTTTTAGACTAATGCTCAGATTAAATAGTGACAACAAGAATTTAATAGCATTTTCTGTTGAACCTACCTCCGCTTTCTCTGTTAGCAGCTCTTTGCAGGGTGTCTAAGTGCTGGGACAGTTCAGGAAGCTTCATTCGTAAAAGATCTCGGAAAACAGCCATATCCACAGAGAGAGCACGGAGATTATTGACAAAATAGCTATCAGGAAGCACCTTATCAATCAGGTAGATCATGATCTGAGGGGAAAATGAAATACTATCATATAAGACTTACAGAGCCAGTTATTTTCTAGGAATAACAGGGGAAAAAGAAGAAATTTTAAAGTCCTCTATTCACTAGAGAACGGCTTGGAGGCAGTAGCAACACATGCTTCTGGTATCTCCATTTATATGAGGGGAAAGCGTTGTAATTTTAAGCATCCACAGGTACTCTAGGTATCCACAAGCAGCCGAGGTGCAAGCAAGCCCCTGAAGCTGATCAGAATTTATAAATCATTAATGACTGAAACCCGTGTCACAGAAAGCTAGGCCCAAATTGGAAGCATTAGTCAAACCAAAGACAATTTTTGGCACTTATGATGCTCTACGTGTTTATGAGATTCTCCACACTGTTGGAAAGTCCCACTGTCCCTTCTCTGCTTGTTAACTGCCATGGCTGATCTTTCAGATCATCTTGATTTCCCCTCTCCAAAATACAAGACATTGCTCTTAAAAAACGTTCTTCACATATTTTACTGTGATATGTTACCATGTGCTGCATTTCATCTTGTCACTTTAAAAGATGCTAAATTAAGCAGCATGAGGCATTTGAAACAGACATCTGTTTCAAGGGAGATAGTTCAACTACAAGGTAATGTATTAACTGAATACTGTCAATGACATTCATTGAGAATGAACAAATGCAACAAAGAAATATGCAGAAGTTGATACATATCACCAGTTCAACAGAAGATGCCCACAAAAGTAGCTTGGCAGACACTGGACTTAGAAGAGGATCACCTTACATAGTCTAAGTGCTTCCTTTTCTATCCCAGTTGCTTGTGACCACATACTACCCCTTGTCCCTGCAAGATTTTTTCAGGCAGTGACAGCCTTTTCTGTCCCATGCTTTAAAGCATGTAGATCAGTAGTCAGTACAACTGCATCAATACCTTTTATGTATTTTTGCTGTTTGTTGTTTCATTTTGTTTTGGGTTTGTTGGGTTTTCGTCTTACATGTTAAAGTTCAAACGTAAACAGGGGAAGTTTAGATTGGATATGAGGAAGAAGTTCTTCACTGTGAGGGTGGTGAGGCACTGGAATGGGTTGC
>JANRGW010027242.1:0-23594 GCA_024733675.1 Psilopsiagon aymara | reverse complement strand
CCTGGAGAAGAGAAGGCTGCGTGGAGACCTCATAGCAGCCTTCCAGTATCTGAAGGGGGCCTATAGGGATGCTGGGATGGACTCTTCATTAGGGACTGTAGTGATAGGACGAGGGGTAATAGTTTGAACTTACACAGGGGAAGTTTAGATTGGATATAAGGAAGAAATTCTTTACTGTGAGGGTGGTGAGGCACTGGGATGGTTGCCCAGGGAAGCTGTGAATGCTCCATCGCTGGCAGTGTTGAAGGCCAGGTTGGACAGAGCATTGGGGTTCATGGTTTAGTGGGAGGTGCCCCTGCCCATGGCAGGGGGGTTGGAGCTAGATGATCTTAAGGTCCTTTCCAACCCTAACTATTCTATGATTCTGTACGACAGCACCTTGTGTTATTAGTCTGATGGTAAAAGTGCTTGTATCTACTTTTAAAACCGGATGATAGACAACTGAGTTTCATTTTTAATTTAAAAAAGGAGGTGTTTTTTTTGGCATGGACTAAATGTGCCCCAGATTATATTTTGACAAAACCAGACCTATTAGACAGGAAATATTGGGAATATAAAAGTCATCAAGAAAGAATGGCCACAGCACTAGGTATTAGCTTAATGAAAATTTGTGTGTTTAATTATTTCATTATTAGCCCCTACTGTGCACTCAACGTTTGTGGGAAGAGTGAGAAATTCACAGATATTTCTTTGTCTTTCCCCTCCCACTAATGAAGAAAGAATTACACTTCCTCAAAATTTAGTTTGCTGCACGTAGACCCGTTTGGAAAATAAGAGGTATCATGTGCAATGCTCCACTGGCAGAAAAGAGAGAAGGCAATGACCATTTTCCTTTGGGACAGAAGAAACTGGAAGAACAATCTCTATAGACATATAAATAATCTGTTTATTTCATCTGCAAGAACACTTATTGAAGTGTAAGTTATAGCTGGTATTCTGTGTGGATTTAATTACAAAATGATTAGGGGTTTGCAGATGATTTGTTCAGTTCTGTATTATTTTAAAGTGTTATTTTAGATTGTTTTAATAAGTTCTGTCATGACAAAAGCAGATATGAAAATGTCAGTCATAGCTCAGCTTTTTGCGAAGTCAGATATGTTTTTAGGTTTTTTAAATGTGAATTCAGCACATTCTTATTAGTCTCACCATTGGATTATGGTTTAGATAAATAAAAGGATTATTAGAAGCGGTTAAAATTAAAGTAGAACAAGTGATACCCAAGCAAGATTGCTTTGAGAATGGAGCCAGGTAATTGCTGTAGTTTGTCCTTAATTCTGTTTTGCATCCACATTTCAGAGAGAATGGGAATGAGACAACCATCATCTCATAGCTGCTGTGTCAACACTGAGTAGCTTTTGTCCATTACCAATGAAGAATTTATGCAAAAGGAGTAAAGGAATTATCTTATTAAGTTGGGCTGAATGTTTTCTTGTGGAGTTTTGATTTTTTGTTTGTTTTCAAATTTATTTGTTTGTGGTTTTTTTGTTTTTCTGTTGTAGTTTTTGTTTTTACTTTTATTTAAAATTTTTATTCAGGAGTTTTGATTAATTGTTATTTGGCTGAATATTGAAGAACTGGAACATGCCAGCTTTCTGTTCCATCAAGAATGTGAAACCATATAGTTATCAGTTCAGCTTTTCACCACAAAACCCTAACAGGAAGGTACTGAATTGGGAAGAGTAGAATCTTGACATTTTGATAAATTCAGAATTTGAGGACAAAACACGCTTTTATAAACAAACACTGATTGATCAAATTAAAACAGTTTTGTGGGAA
This sequence comes from Psilopsiagon aymara, assembly GCA_024733675.1. Lineage (NCBI taxonomy): Eukaryota > Metazoa > Chordata > Aves > Psittaciformes > Psittacidae > Psilopsiagon > Psilopsiagon aymara. The sequence continues at coordinate 21,818 of JANRGW010027242.1, read as the reverse complement.
TGCGTCAGAGGTGTTGAACTTCTGTCTCAGTGCAGATTACTTTCTGACAGAAATCTTCATGGTTTTCTCGAGTTTTTCTGTAGGGCCAAATAGCCCAGGAATGTTCTTTGCCAATGGGGTGAAAGCCATTAATTCCAGTAACTCCAGTCTTTCTAAAATGAAAAGAATTACAGTTCATGGAAGAAGTCAGAAAAATCTATTTCATATTCAACTAGCATAGGATTGGATTCCAAGTACTGAATAATGTGAATCAGAAAATCATAGGTCAGGCTTTTATCTTTTGTTTGGTACACTGTGACTTCTAAACTCCTTATCATTTTCTTAACATTGTTTCATGTGATCATTTCCATGGCACTTGGTCTGCTCACCTGTTCTCTGCCGACCTAGTTAGAAATAATGATTAAAATTTGGTATATTGTGTTTGATATGTCTGATTAGCTGGTATGTAATCACTCCTTGAACAAATCTCATCGAGTGACTCAAGAATGAGTTGCATTTAGCTTGATCAAACAAAGAATAAATCTGTATCTCTGATTTCATTTTAATCATCCCTTTGACCTGAATCCAGTACTAGTTCGCCACATTGGAGTACTCTTTTGTTTTGAGTCAGAGGCTGCTCAGCTCATATGTAATTGAATACAAATGTCGAAATCTAAAGTAGACATGGGTAAGAATTCTAAACCTGTTCACCCCTGAAGTCCCTGGGGTGAAAAGAGCATTTAAGCTTGAAGTAATTCCCCCACCATGTTTAGAGATCCAAAACTGTTACTACTTCTCCCCTCAAATTAACACTAGGAATGAGGCCTCTGACACTTCATTTGTAATTCAGCCTGATGCTTCGCCAAACATAGGGATTGTTATTCAATCTTGTAAAGAAGACTTTAATTTCTAATGTCCAGTCAACAGTATTTCCTTGTTGTGTAGTCATAGCCAAGCGCTTGTTAGTAATCATACTAGTGACTCTCAAGTACAAATCTCAACTGAATGATGTCAGGTAAATTTGGCTTACTGAGCAATTTATATTAATGATAATGCACATTTACGCAAACCTGTTAATCTTGAACTCGTATTGTCGGCTTTTTTCAGGACTGTGAAAATACTGTCCCATGTTGCATGCATTTGTTTTAAAGGAATTTTAAATTTCTAACTGTACAATGTTGTGTATCTGTAAGAAGGTTTTTGTGTATGAGACTGATTTGTTCTCATTGAATGAATGAGCAATTATGTTCTCAAAAGAGGATTTAGAGAGAGATAAAGTGTTAGACAAGATTGGAAATAGCACGTTGGTAGTGAAGGATATTGAATTACACAACTTGGCTCCCAAAGTGTATTCCTGCATAATGATTTTGCCCATTACAATGAAATAGTATATTAAGGGAATAAAAGATTGTCAGAAAGGTATTTAAGCCTCTGCAGCTGAACCTAGAATACTTATATTTTACCTTTTGATAGTGAATAAAATATTTTACTTTATCAAACTGCAATAAATTAGGAGCAAAACTGTTCCTTTCGTGTTTTATATCAGCCTTAGGCTGAAGGTGGGATTAAATTCCTCTGCCTAATGCACATTTGTTCTCATCATAAAGCTAATCTTGTAATTTCTCACAAGGCTGGCAATCTTGGGAGAAATGAGCTAGTACTGAGGTTAAATTACCTTTCACCCTAAAGAAGGCAAAAGATATTCTTGGATGAATGGCTCAGCATGATACACATTATAGATAACTATGGTGTTGCATAATGTAAGTCTTAGCTTTTGGCTGTGGAAAGAGCTTTAGTCCTGCTTCTAGTAACATAACTGTCTGGAAAAAACTCAAGTCTTTTTGGAATAATTTAGTTTTACTGGAAGTCTTTAAAATCAGACCGTCCCATTTTGTATTACCTGTTGACTACTGATCTCAGCATTTTTAGTAACAGCTGGAGCCATTAATGCGGTGACTTTCTAGTTGAAGAATGTTAAGTGCTGACTTTTTGATTGAATGTGCAGTATATTGGAATTTAAGTTCTGTTTTTGATTTATACAATAATAAGTGATAAAATCCCTTTTTTCAACAGAGCAATCAATCTAAAATTTTTAAAACCCTCACATGGATGCTTGCAGATTTAAAGACAAGAAACTTTGTAATGCTTTCAGTGATTACTTAAAATTATTGAAATGAACGAATCTAAGAAAATGCAGATAAACCCCACAAATTTGTTTATGAAACAGATTTCGGAATCTTTCTTGATTATTGTTTCTTGAAAGCACTGACTCCTCTTTTCTGAAGCATACTAAATTGTAATGAAGTAGAGAGTCATAGAAGGGGTTGAATAATAATCCTTGAACAACTTATTTAATGACTCTTGCACAATTATTTTTATCTCATAGTAGATTATTTTTCATTATTTTCAACCACTCCATCCAGGAGCAGTATAAATTGAAAGAAATTAGAATGCTTATTAAAATTACTAAGATAACATAGCTTAAAAAGTGGAATGTTTCCCGAGACTGTAATATGCCTTATTTTGCAAGAATTAAGGGGAGAAATCCACTTTATTCAGTGTTCTTTGTTGTATCTTTAAAAAAATTGAATGAATTCAGGTTTTCTGGAGATGTTTTTGGTTGAAGATGGAAGACGGTGCTCAAAATGGCAGAAAATTTAATAAAGAGACAAGGTGAATGGGATTCTGAACCACTGAAATTACATTCTAAAATAGGCTATAGGCTGGTAAGAAGTTCTTACACAGTAGCTGGCAATCAGAGATACCAGCAACTTTTGTATAAATGCATAGGAACTTCAATTAGAAGTAATAGTTTGAGTGTAAATTAAGGAGCTTGAATATATGATGTTGATTTTAATCTCTTGATTAGTTCTGAATCACTTTTGGAAAATCTTTAACTACAGATATATACTTCCATTGACAGTCTGATCTACAATTTTATGTTGATGTAAGATTTTGATACTTCTTAAGAAGTTGTAATAAAATCCATTGTAGAATCTAGTATTGAGGTGAATTCTGGTACCAGTAAAGGCTCAAGTGAAAATAAGAGCAATAAGGAACTGAATTTCTTTTAAGAACTAAATAATAATTGTACTGAAATGGTGGAAAATCCAGTGAACAAGATGATAAATAGAAGACACTTATTTTTGAGAGTGGCCTTAACAGTTGCCCAGGAAAAGGACAGAATAACTTACTTAGGCTAAAAGAACAGCTCTTGGTATGAATGTTCAGCATCAATAAATAAATGCCTTTAAATCAAAAATGTCCATTCAATTTATGAGTAAAGAATGTAGCAGGCAAGTAGAGAGGAGGAGGAGAAAGCAGAAAAGCTTTTCTGTTCCCTATCCCTTGGTGATCCCCCATTCCCATTACGGAGAGAAGGTGGAAAATGGAAAGCAGGTGGGGAGTGAGGAAGGTAAAGATCAACAAGTAATGCATGTGGTTTCTTTCTTTTCCTGGGTTGAATGAAGGCCTTTTCTCCATGATTTGTTTTGTAAAAATCTGCTTTATATTAGTAAACATAAATAGCAAATAGTACTAGTAGATGGAATAGTAAATGATAGAGTAAGTTTCAGTGCAAGGTACAAAATATCACTTGCATTTCTGAAACAGAATCATAAACACATAGTTTTCCAATAGTATTTTGAGGTTGAAGTAGGCTATGCTTGGCATTTCCAGTGCGTTTGAGGGTTTTTTTGGGTGGGTTTTTTTTCTGTCTGTTTTTTAAATATGTAGTGAGGAAAATTTGGCTTCTGTGGCACCTGTTACAGGAGTGAAACTGAATTTCACCTGTTACTTCCAGCATTTGGGATTTGTATGGAATGGTGTGTAGACATTTAGTTAGATAAACAATACATTTACTGAGTTTCTTAATTCTTTTATCTATATGATCAGAGGCATTAACAGAAATGGCTAAAGAGCAGATGCTTGATAATATATGGACAAGGTTAAACAGTCATAGTAGGATGTTCTTTAAAGGTAATAATAGCAATGGTGATAAATCTGAGAATGTCAAGAAATTATTACCATCAACAAGAATAGATTTTATGGAGTTACTGGCATCATTGTTCGTATTCTGACTTGTTTATATCATGTACTGTTAATATGAGGAAGTAAAAGCTCCTTGAGTGGAGCCTCTATCTTCTGTTACCTGCAGACATAGGTAATGTGAATAAGCTGCCCAAGTTCTACATTATCAGTCAATCAATTTCATAGGGCTTAATAGGGATCTTTACACATAGATTGCTGATCTTGTCATGGCATCCAAACACTTCCTTTCTCTTTAAGATTTTGCTAATTTGAGTTATGTTTCAGATTTCTTTTCTGCCATGTGCAGCAGATAGGAAATGACAGGGAACCCCCATCACAATGTTGAATGTCTTCAGACACAAGAAGGACAGTTAATGATAAAATTCCTCCACATCTGCTTTAGATCCCTCATTACCCCTTGAACTGCCTGATTGTGTGGGCTGTTTGTGTGGGCAATCCAAATAGCTGCCTTACCCTGAGAGCCAGCAACCCTGTTTCCAGAGGAGCCAAGTTTTCAGAACAGCTTCAGTTACTCTGTGCCACTCTCTTGCTTGCTCTATTTTTAAAATGAGATTTTTTGTGTCTTGTCACCTCCCAGCTACATGTAGATTGTGTGTCAAGGGGCTGACACACAAAAGGCCTCAATCTCTTAAGAACCTGCCATCAGAACACCTAATAGATTGTCACTTTGAATGTTTAAATGAGACACAGCAAGGGAAGGAAAAATGCTTTTAATGAAAGAATGGTAGACTAGAAAAAAAACCCCACCAAAACCCCAGAAAACAGCTTCGCTGACAAGGTAACTGGAGGTGTAGTACTTGCAATAGAAGGGAGGCATTGATGAATGCATTAGTAGCAGGTGAAAAATGGTGTTCAGATTAGGGCTACTAACAGGAAATACAGAAAGCATTTATGGGTGTAAAAAGAAGCTGGTAAGGAATCAGGTTAGGATTAAAATTACATTTAGCAGATCGTCTCCTCTGTAGGATTCAGTGTTGTCTTGTCTACCCTCATGATGTCTTGTTTGAGTAGTATTTTAAAGCTACATCTGTGTGTGTAGTACAGATTTGTGCATGACTGAGCCCTGCAAATTAATGTTTGTACATCTTGCAGATGCTTTAAGTCAGCACAGGTAGGTACATCTTCAAAGCTATACACGGCATTATTTGGATTAGGGATTCAGAACCTAATTCCTATATGTCAGCAGCATCTCAAATTGCTTTGCTCAAGAATGAAATGGAGAAAGGTTAGAAATTGCAGGAAAAGTTTTGTCCTACTTTGTGCAAGTGATGTATCTGAGCATTGCCCCTATGAAAGCACATTTGCTTTGGTACATGTTTCTTTTTTAGTAAGACCTTTAAAGGTTTCTTTAAAGCTGTGAATTATAATTTGATCCTCATTTTTCATTTACCACATTTGCCAGTTTTTCCTGCCTAGAAATTATAGGCAGATATTTCTTTATTTTATTTTACTATTTTATTTATTTTTAAAACAACTGGTCATAAATGATGAGCACATACTCTGTTCAAATAGTTTCACAAAGTGGCGGGTTTCTCTTGTACTGTATGTTTGTTGTTCACTGATACTCAGAGATTGGTTACATAAATTGCATGTTATCGTTTCAGTTCTAGTGGCTGACAGCAGTCAATGGTTGGCTGACAGCAGTCAACAGTTACAAGCAGTGGGAAGGCATTTTTGGCATGAGTAGAGAAGCACTGTGTAATCACAAATGAGAAGTCTGCTGGAGGAAAAGTTATCCTCCATGATGTATGTGTATGAACTTTTGTTCCTATGTGTATAGAAAAGTGTGTGGAAAAGGGCATATACAGGTGAGAACTACTCATCTCTGTCATGATCTTGAGAATGTGCCACAAATTGTCTGTTGCTTCCTCTTTATGGGTATCTTACCTGTTTTGTGTGTTAATATTGTGAAGGTTACTGCAATCTCTCCATGTGACTTCTGCATCTCTTTGCATCATAATTGGGTATCCAGTTCAGTCATAGCATGGGGCAGTTAGAAAAACATTTCCAAATTTCATTTTACAAGGATGAGTGCTGTATAGGTAATTGCATAGGAATTGCAGTATTTCATCTGATTTTAAAAAAGAAAATAGTAATACAGAAAGTTTTTAAAGGGCACCAATTCCAGAATTGCAGCCTTATGACAGACTTCTGGTATTTGTGGAAGTCAGGTGGGTTTGAAAAACCTGTGTGGGCTCCCTTTTTAAAAACTGCTTTGTGTAGTGTAACTGAAAATGTACATGAAGATTATTTTCTTTTTTTTTTTTTTTATGTGCATCTTTTGAAGGGGAGAGAACTCAAAAATAATTGATTCTCTAGTCAGAGAAAGGACTGGTGAGCAGTTGACATCTTGAAAATTCAATTTGATGATACCCAGTAGTTCTAAGATATGCCTTCTTGCCAAGCTGGAGACTTGTGTGAATTAGCTTTATATTAGTTTCCTAATTTTATGATGAGATTGTCTTGCTTCTTTTCTTTACACTATGAATATAAACATGAGTGTGTCTTTACTTTTAAAAAATACATATATGCACTTAATATTGTGATCCAAGATACTTTAGAGTATATATGACGTAATAATAAGGGAAATACAGAATTTTTCTGGCTTGCTTGAGAACAGGAGTATAAAGCAATCATCAGTGTTGGAGTAACGTAGCATGTTTTTTATTTTTTAATTCCTGTGTCTTATTTCTCTCTCACTACTGGGAAGTCTTTAAGATAACAGGATTTTCAGCACACTAAAAAGTCCTGCAGGATTACAACTGAAACTTATTCCTACCCACACTACCTCATTATAGCAGCTTTTTCTGATTCCATCTTAAACCTGTTCACTCATGAATAGTACTGCTACCTTTAACTCAGTTTAAATGTGCTAGGTACTGTCACAATTACTGTGACAGGCAGTGATCCTGGAAGCAGAAGGTAGATATGAATCTCAGACTTAATGCAGGATTAAAGAAGCATGGCAGCCATTAGTTAGAATTGCTGTTAATATGCAAATGTAAGATGCTGTATGGAAAGCAGAAGGGCCACCAGCATTTTTGTCTGTTCTGAACTTTTAACATTTCCTAGTATGATGTTAATATTCAAAGAAAACGTATGCAAACTGATCATTTGTTTTTTTAATTATCTACTTTTCCATTCTGCGTTCGGAATGAGAAGTCTGATAAATTCCCGCATTGAAGTTTGAGTGTATTAGAGGGAAAATAATATGTAATTAAAATAGATACATTATGGTTTTATATACGACTCTACAAGGAAAATGCAAGTCATTTTCTCTACCTGTGTTGCTCTCATAATGCCAAATATCAGCTGTGACCAAGCTTACTTGCAGTAGCACATCATGCCTAAGACAGGAGCTAGATGCTGTGGTAATAAAGTAATTGCACTTGGTGTATTCTTGCACTACTTGTTACCAGCACCAGAGGGGTCTTCATTGGATCTAGGCAAAGTTTTAGACTTCAGAAGTAGGTGAATGTATATTTCCTCAGCTAGAGCAGTCCAGTGCAGCTTTGTCCAAATAAGTACAGGACTGTGAGAAAAGTACTTTTGCTGTAGTGAGGAGTTTGCTGTTGTGAGACAAGACAGACTATAATGTTTCCTGTTTACTGCTGTTATGCAAGCTGGTTTTAGAGTTTAAAGACTGAAGCGGCAGGCTGGGAATGCAGGCAGAAGCTGTTGGTGCGTTCTCTAATGACTTAAACCCTATTTCAGATGTAACCTAAAATCCTCACAGGATTTCTTTCCTCTAACTTGGTTGCAGACAGAATTTCTGTACAGATGCAATATGTGTTAGATCCTAAATATGTATTTATTGAATGGAGAATCCAGCTTATGCTCTATTCTGTGCTGTATCCCTTTTTCTGGCCACCTAGTTCTGAAAAAAGTTTTCTGTGCTTGGAACACTGCTTGGGCTGTGAGCACAGAACATGAATCATGTCTTGAAAGGACTGTTTTCAGATGTGTTTACTACAAGAAGGCTATTTCAGAAAATGTTTGGCCTCAGGGGAAAGATTTCTAGGAAGTTAGTTAGCATTCACATGCCACCTCGTAGAGTTGCTCTAAATTGTCAAGCTTGTTTGAGTCTCTCTATACTGCTATAGATTGATGTGTGCTGGAGAGGAAGAGCGACCCAAGCTCTCAATAAATGATCTAAGGAACTTGCAGTAAGATCAAGCTTTTGGCTTTTGTTATGCATTCAGTTTGCTTTTGGCTTTTGTTATGCATTCAAGTCTAACCAAAGGCAATTCCAGTTTCTTCAAAAAAGATGGAAAGGTCTGTTTCTCCCTGAGACAGTAAAATAATTTCCCAATGCTTGGTTTTAATCCATGATGTTTTTCAATGGAAATTGGACTGTTTTTCTTAAAAAAAATGAGTGGCTCAAAAAAGAAACCATTATAAGTCATTCACTGTCTCTTTCTTCCTGCCTGTCCCTGAACGATGGATCCACTCATGCTTTTGGCTACCTGTTTTGCCGACAACTTGCCAGTTACCAGGTGGCAAGTCCCGTGTTGATGGATGTTATTAAATAAACAGTTTTCCAGATGGCTATAATATCGCATCTTCGAATAAAAGTACACAAGCTTAGTGTCAGCATCTTATTTATGGAATGCTTTTGGCTCTGGAAGTGCTTGTTGAAATTGTTGTAAGCCATTTGGTCACTGAGAAGTTATTGTGTATTACTGTAGACAACAAGCTGTTTGCATTAATTAGCAATCAGAGCATATTGCCAAATGGGGAATAACATGTCTTTGACATCTCTGCAGATCCTGGTAACTGAAGCAGTGCAAAATCATGGATTCTCCTTTGCTGCATGTTTATAGTATGAACTTCCAGTCCATCTGCCCATATAGCCATCTGCAAAATCGATAGGGCAACAGCTGGTAAAAATAAAACCTAAAGTTGGAGAAACACATATGAAGGTGCAGGGGAATTTGCAAGACATTGTCTTTTGCAGTAAAAAGCAAGTTTTGTGAGCAGTTCATTCAGTTTCCAAAAAGGAAAAACTCTGAATACTGTCTTGCTCATAAGCATGGTATTTTCACCAGTTAAAGAAGAGTTGTAGTAAGTATGATCATAAGTAACTTCAACCAGCTTCAGAGAAACGCAGTGAAGCATGATAGAAGGGCAGACCTTCTGAAGACAGAACAATAAGCTGCCTTAGATGGAGCAATGTACAGATCACACAGGCAGCTTTCCAGTATCTGAAGGGGTCCTACAAGGATCCTGGAGAGGGACTTTTCATTAGGGACTGTAGTGATAGCACGAGGGGGTAACAGGTTAAAACTTAAACAGGGGAAGTTTAGGTGAGATATAAGGAAGTTTTTTACAGTGAGTGTGGTGAGGCACTGGAGTGGGTTGCCCAAAGAAGTGGTAGATGCTCTGTCCCTGTCAGTGTTCGAAGCCAGGTTGGACAGAGCCTTGGGTGACATGGTCTAGTGTGAGGTGTCCCTGTCCATAGGAGGGGTTTGGAACTAGCCAATATTAAGGTCCTTTCCAACCCTAACTATTCTATGATAACCTCTGAATTTATTAATTTTTTTTCCTTTCTTTGTCTCTTCCACAGTACTTTTGAAGTCAGGAGGGTTAAAGCTGTTTGTCTTAGAGCAGCAGTACCTCCACAGAAGCAAATTGGGACGTAGAAGGAGCCTTTAGCTTGAGCAGCTAGTTGTGATAGCTATTTTTTTTTTTTTTTTCCCCCTGTTAAAAATAGGTGAGAGAGCATTAAAAGACTGGGAAAGACTTTGCAAGAGATCAGGAATTTTGTCCCATGTGGACAAAGAAGAGTGAGGATAAAAAATCATCTAGACTTGACTCTACAAATAATGATAAGGATGTTTTCCCCTTTAGCTTGTTAACTTTCCCCTTCCTTTGTAAATATGAATATTATATGATATCGAGTGCACTCTAAACAGCAACTGTACATATTATACATTGAGAAAAACCTGACATTCTTAGCATTTCTTATGTAGAGCTGTTTTAATTCCTCATCAAGGCTTTTTGAAAGTGGTGTTCTTAGTAGTGAAGTATCACATGAAAAACTAGAAGGGAAGAACCCAGAGTAGACTGGACCTACTCTGTGGCAAAATCATTCATATGGAGGGTGTGAGAGCTGCAGGTTTAAAAGTTTAGAACTCCAGAGCTTCACATGCCTCCTTCCTTGGCAGTCCCAGCTGCAATTTTTGGTCAAGTGCTCTTGTTTGCCCTTTTTTTGTCAGATGACCAGAGGAGTCTTCATTGACAAAGATTATCAAGATGTGTATGTTTCTAGGAAAAATGAAATGTTACCAATCAAATTAATTGCAGAAGCTTAAAGTGGATTTAAGAGCTATCTTCCTGGACCTATGCAAAATAATTGCATGTGTCACTGTGAACTGTCACGCTGCTGTGGTGGGTTGGAATAATAATCTATATGTGTTTTGTAGTGCGAGTGTTAAGACCAGTTTTGACTCCAGTGTGCCTATCTGTACCTGGCTAGTAGTAATCATGGTTAATTGAACCCTGGCTGTGCCTGTGTGGTTTCTGCCTATTCTTTTGTGTTGCTTACAGAGCAAAGGCACAATGGGAGAGAGGACGGAAAAATATACTCAAGTGCAGATCAGTTTCTTGTGTTTCAACTGTCTTATTTTTTTGAGGAATGCATGTATCAGGAAATGCATTTATTCATTTCTGCTATGCTTAAGAATTAAGAATATTTGCTACTAAAATTGCCAGGTTCCCCAAGTTATTAAGCACAGTATAATGAACCCTTTGCAGAAAATAACTAGAATGTGATCTATGTCTGCAGAGGAAGCAAAGGAGCAAAACACATTAAAAAATAAATTAATGTAATGCAAAATAACCTTAGTTCCACTGCACAGAAATCTATAATTACACTGATCTTGTTAAGCTGTTCTTCCAGAAGATGCTGCACATTTCATGCAGAAGTACAAAATGATGATGAAGTGTCATTCAGAATTAGGATCTTTCCTAGTTTCACACATATATTTCATGTGTGCACATAGGGGCATTTCAGCGAAGCAAGATGTATTCTGGGCAGAAAATCTAACAAACTGCTCCCACCAGGTTTTGGGGTGTTTCTTCTGAGTTTTGGCGTGCTTTTTTTTATTTATTTTTTAAATTATTTTCTTTAAGATGTATTGCTTTTCTGTTTACTCTCAAAGGACAGTGCACTGACTTAACCTTTCAGGATCTTATTCATGCTCCCAGGGTTACACTGGAGGCCTTGGCTGCATTCTCTGCCCTTAGTGACTTGTGAGGGACAGGTATGGCTGAGTTGATTCTGGAACAACTGAACAAATTTCTGTGATAAGCAAAGCTAAAGCATCTTCACCAAAAAATTCAGCATAACTGGCCAAAACCCATCAATATTTCTTCTTTGCTGTGCTGTCTTTCAGGATAGCATTTCTTCTAGAATGTTTTTCACAACTTCAGAGAATTCATAGGCCTTAGCTGCTCAAGACTGTAGTTACAGATTTGAGACTTGGTATTCTTAGACAACTTCTTGGGGAAACTGGTGTTCTGTGTCTTCCCAAATAAAAGACGCAAAGAAAAGTGAGCAGAGGAACAGTGTGTGATGATGAAGGATGTTTAATGTGGCATCATTTAGAGGGAGTATTCTGCCAGTAATGCATACATCTGAAGGAAGGTCATGGATTCAGGCAGCTTTCTTGCCTGTTCAGGTTGATGTATACAGCTATGTATGTGCCTGTGAAGTCTGAGCAAAAGTTGAGTGTGTGCATGAGGGGTAATGGGGAAACCCATCACCACACTGGCTGCAAAATGATAGTAGTAGCTGACAAGAGTGTAAAGCACAAAGGAGTGGGAAGGATGGACAGCTTTGATCTCGGCACTGGCTGAGGCCATTGTGTTTGGGGTAGTTGTCGTGTTGGCAGGCTGTCCTTGGAGGTGAAGCAGTACTAAAAGATATTTGTTTACATGCATAAGTAAGCTAATCAAACTGTCAGTCCTACCTTGATATTACAGACATACATTCATAAAGACAGGTTGAATTAAGAATGTGATGGTACCTGGAAAAGAAGCACCTTGTTCTAGGGATTGTAAAAGAAGAGGGCTTGGAGATTTTTTTTTTGTTGTTGTTGTGTAAGAAATGTTTGCCTTTTGTTATTTTGGAAATTAAGTTGGACATTTTCGGAATAACTTCACTATTTTATTTTGTTTGAACAATGGACTAAATTAAAATGAAAAAAAAAAAAAAGTGAAATAAATGGATTTACGAATGCTTCCAAAGTAAGCAAACTGAACTTTTGATTTTGGTCAAAGCGAAAGTCTTAGGCTTTGTTTCACTAATTTATGAAGGTGCTCTTTATGCTAATGGCATGCTTATTTGTATGAAGGCTGAGTTGGAAAGGGGGAAGGTGGGTCTAGGAATGATGTTGAGGCAGATGCATTCAGCTTGCCTGGCTTTGGTTACTTGTGAGGAGCGAGTGTTCTTTATGCTATTGAACCTGTTCATTTCATTGTTCTGTAGTTCTGCTCTTCCTCAGAAAGTTCCATCAGATATATTGAGATGTCCTCCTGGATAAAAAGCTGCAGAACTAGAGACAAGTGCCTCTGCTAACTTGCACTGTGGAGCAGGTGCAATTTTGCTTTTGAACATGGTATGTTATTTTAATCATATATCAGTGTAGTATTTTGATCTTATACTAAACTTCTTGGCATTGCTCTTCAGACAGGAAGACTTTAGCTGTAAACAATTAATTCAATAGTTGAGATATTTTGTAAAACCAAGGCCTTCATACTTTTGTTCTTCTTTAGGGTTTTTTCTTGTCACACCTTGTTGCAGTGAAAGCAATTTATTCACTGCTCTTTCTAGCATATGTTGGTTCGGCAGTGAAAATAAGATGTCATTTTCAGCAGCTCATTTGATTATCAACATAGACAGCCATCAACAAAATATTTACATCTTTCAGTGATGATTATGGATGAGGATACATAAATCAAAGATGCTTTACATTTTATAAGCTAAATTGACAAAGAAGAATTGAATCTGAAGTTTTGTTAGGATTAGAAAGTACCAAAATGACTCGGTGATCTCTAAGCAAGGCAATAACCATTGGAAACAGTCAAAATCAAGGCTTTATCTCTTTATATTAATTAATTTTCACTATTTTTCAGTTAATTCTTCCTGGTACCTCCTATTGATGCTAGGCATAAAATAAGGTGAAGTGTACCAGTTACCTTGCTATGTAGACTAATGCAATGCTCAGTAATTTTCAAAAAATTGTTAAAACCAATTGTTAGAATGGTGCTGCTTTGCACCACTGACTTAGGCTTAGTTCTAACTGTTGGTTTGGGTTTATTTCTTATAGTCTGGGTTTCTGGATTGGGCATATTAGAAAAGACTTGCTGATGGGTGAAGTTCTATCTGCTTTTAGTTTATCAGCATTGCTAAGAACCCTTTCAGCCATTTTATATATTAGCCACAGTTTGGCATTTCTCTGTGAATTAGGTCATGCTCTTAATTCTTTTATGAGGCCTTCTTCTCTCCTACCTACTTTGAAAACTTTAATTTAGAATGTGTTTAGGTATATACTCTACCAGACACTGAGTTACTAGACACTTGTAAGACCTTTGGTGATTGTGGTGGTGTCTATTTCCTTTAAACTCTTGTATATGCTTTTATAACTATTTCACGTTCTCACAGGTGTTTTAATAGCATCCTTAAAACCTGGGGCTTCTTTTTTTAACAAGCCAAGAAGACGTAATTGTAGAAAGGTCAAAAGTACCCGACAAAAGAAAATTAGATAGTATAAATATATATTAGTTTGAATAATTCTTTGAGGATTATTCAGCCACTGTCTCCCATTCAGCAATCCTGTATGCATGGGTACTAACCAGATGCTTCCCATAAACTAGCTCACTTTTCATTTTGGTGTTGGAAGTGCTTTCCCACAATAGCAAAGCCGTTTTCAAGACAGGTATTTGTGTAATTTGTGATAAAGTAGAGTGAACAGACAGTACTGAGTGGCCATGCATTGTTTGTCACACAAAGCTGTTGGTCTTATGGGGGGTATAGAAAAAAAAAAAAGAAAAAAGCTGGGTAAAAGAAACTATTTTTTTTTACACATTAAAAATGCATTTAAAAAAAACCCAACTTTTGCTTCTGTTGGTTTTTTAACCTGTATTTTAATGCCTGAGTTAATAGTGTCTTCTGATGGAAAAGCTCAATTAATGTATTTATACTACTGTTGAATCCATAAGAAATACATGATGCTGACACAAGCTAGGTCTTCCTCCAGTGTGACTTACTCAGATATTTCTACTCAAGTGCTCTGTCACCTTTACTTTGTATACTTATGCTGTGGGCTGAGACTTGTGTGGCTTTGGAACAGCTCCATGGATGCAGATGGACATAATGTATCCCAGCTCTATTTCCTTAAATTGTTCCAGTGTTTCTCAGGGAAGGATACAGGCTGTATGCCCCCAGATACCCTAAAACTTATGCTTTAAGTCAGTATTATTTCAACACCTTCTCTGGAATGAGAACCTTTCCTACACTGGGAGTTAAAAGCAAGTACATGGGATCTGAATCTGGAATTTCCTGCATCCAAATGAATGATAGCATGGCATGAGCAGAAAATCACATTTCTGAGTGTGGCAGGCTCATATATTGCATGAGATGAAGTATGAAACTTTTTCAGGCTGGTGACCTTTTCCACTGGGGGTGGAAAGGTGTAAAATCGGACATCTTTTCCTCTAATGCACCTTTCAAAGCATTAAACCCCCCCTTTATTTGGATAAGGAGAAATGCTCTTTGATTTTGAAATGTTCTACATTTGATTGTACACACCATCTCTAGAAAAATTAGAAACTTAGGGAACTTGGAAAAATTACTACAGAGCCAAGAATGCCAGGATTTCTGTGAAATTATGTAGATTTGGTTTCAATATGCTTTTTAAACATAAGAGATTATGTAAAGGTTTCACTGTCTTTCGATAGGAGGGAGTTACTTCTTACTGCTGGTAATTGCAGCTGGTAATTATTGTCAGGGAAATAAAAAATGCCTTCTGTGTCTTTTGATCACAGCTATGTCTTCCAATATGCCCCCTTAATGCTTTCTTTTCTTCAATCAGAGCTGTGTTTAGCATGGAAACACTATGCACAGTATCAGTATGCCCAACTAGCATCAGTTTTATAAATTGTCTCATTGATGAGCCACATTGATACCAAACTGTTGCAAAAATGAGATTATTTTGGTACAAGATGGCTTGTGGCAGGCTACCTTCTGTCCTTCCTGCAGTAAAGTAATGGCTTTTGTCACTTGTTTTTAATTTCAAACTGGCAGGCTGGAAGTATCTATTTCAAAGATTAAGGAAAAGTAAGACAAAAAGAGATTGTTACTTCCCCAAATCAGTTTGATTTCTGTCATTACAAAACAATACCTTTACAGAAGATGTCTTTGAAAATCAGCCAGCACTATGACAGGTAAGTTATAACTGGTCTGATTATAAATGCAGATATCAGCAGGTTATTCCAAGAGGGCTTTATTTCATATTGTTAAAGCTGTTCTCTAAAAGAAACAGTAATTTTTTGATGAGTATGGGGAACAATTTCTTCAATACCAATCCAATTTATTTGGACCCTCTGATTGGCGCTTTCAGCTAGATCTCTAAGCACAATATTAATTATTCATTAAGGTACTTGAAGGGAGAGTATTTGCATAGCCGTACTGTCAGAATTGATGAGGCTTTACATATTCACCAAAGGAATAGCTTTCATCCTAGTGCTAAAACTAGTGATGATAGTAATAAAATTCTTTTTAAAAAAATCTAAAAAGCCAACAATAATTTGAACTTTCTCATAATCACAGCGCATTTATTTTTATAGCACCCACATGTCCTATTGAGAGATCATGAAAATATTCTTCCTAAAGCTGGTCATGTAGGTATAGAATAAAAAAAAAACATCCCCAACCCTCAAGAACATTTCTGTAATGAAAGGACATAATGGGGGTAATAGATGATAAAAAGGAAGAAAGAAGTTTTGTATGAGTTGCGGGAAAGAGTAAACCTAACATTTAGTATATCCACCTGGAAACATGCAGACAGTTTTTATGGGAGATTGTAGTGTTCTGTCAATCTGTACATTACATAGGTGGGCAGAGGGTCACTTGGCTACTGAAAAATTGAGTTGCTTCTCTTTGTGTGTGAGTGTTAAGGAGCAGTTACATCAAAAAGGCAAATTAAAAAAAAATAAGTAAAAATGGTAAGAATATCTAAAAATATCATGGTGATGGGGAAAGCTGCAAAGTGGCTACACTATGAGTTGGCTGTAATTCCCGCAGCTCTCTTTCAGATGAGGGGACCAGGCTAGACCATGCTTGAGTTTCTAATCTCATCTTAATCCTTTCTCCCAGACCTTGAGCTATGCAGGGGTCTTCACACCACAAAAAAAGACACGGGAGTGACTTGCTCAAGTCCTGAAGTATTTTTATTTGCTTTCTCAGTATCCAGGCACAACGGCAGTGCTGTTACTCTGTGTGAAACTGACTGGTTCATACTTCCTAAAATAGCACCCGGGCTAGCAGAGAAGAATCTTCCAAGTACTTGAGCTCAAAGTTCTTGAATTTTGGTAAACATTGAACTAGAATTGGTTGGTTTTCCAAAAGGAGGTTTAGCAGCCTCAGCAGCCTCTGAATTAGATAGCTGAAACTCTCATATCAGAGAAGAGAATTTCTGCTCACAAGGATGTAATAATGTTTGCAGTATCATCTTTCAGAAAGTGCTGACAGAAAAAAGCTGACCCCTTGTTAGCTACTACTTATTTCTTTTGCTGAAGCAATGAGAGATTTTAATTTTGTTGCTGAAGTTCTGCTTTTGCAGCTATTCTAAGGGCTGTGTTGCCTGTACCTTCCTGGGATTCGACAGCAAACAGTGTGCTGGCCTGTGATCTCAGAAGTATCCTGGACTCAAAGGGAGCATAGTAACGAACATGTGTCCCTTATGTGGCTTACTTCTGCATAAAGCTTTATCTTTCACAGACTTTCTTTCCGTATTGATGTCGACAGAAGCGTAGCCCAAAAGGTTATATAGCTGTCCCTTTTCAGAGTTAAAACACTGGAAATGTCAACAGTGGATCAAGAACTTTGTGATTTATTACATATCCAGAGCAACCAATATCTGCAATTTTATTGAGAGTCTTAAGATACTGTCCTTTATTTAAAAGTAAAGGTCTGAACTAGAGAGTCACATGCATATATGACTTTCTTGCTTATTTTTAAATGAGCTGAACTCCACACCTTCATGATAAGCTTCAGCCATAGTTATTAAAAGCAGAAGGCAGATATTTTTAAAGCTCATTATTTTAAAGCCGAAGGAGGTAGATGCAGACAGCTGTATTGCATTGCATACTTAAAAAAAAGATTTTTACCTTCATCTGTATGAGTTTATATGTACCTCTATAAAGACTAAACTTTTTTATTCTAACCACAAGAATTATACCAGAAGCTGTTTACTAAATAAGAGATGAAAACTACAGAAATAGTGCACAATAACTTCAGTGTTTGTGCATTATGATTTTTTTTAATTCTAAGTTTAATCTTACTTCAGCGCTTTTTGAAACGATCATGAATTTGGAATATTAAAACCATTTGAAAACTACAGTACAGTACTGTAACAAGCTCAGAACAGTTTTAGTACAAATCTATTGAATCTTAAAATGTGTGATTACACTAGAAAACCAATTTTAGTGCAGATCTATGGAGAAACCATTGCAATATAAAACGTTGTCAAATCAATTATGCTTTCATTATAAAAATGAACTAAATTAAACAAAAATAATATGCTTAGGTAATGTAGTTCAGAAGTAAACCCAGAAATTAAAGTAATTCCTATTAGGGTGCCACAGGGTTTTTAAGCTCAGCTTTTCCATGTCTCAGAAAGTGCAGAGCAAATATATTTGATGATGCAAGGTTTGGAAATCTCTTAATATGCCAAGATACAAAAGATCAGAGGCCAGATACTGCAGCAGGTCAACTTTAGTTTCAAGTGTTCCTGGTTTTGTACATAAGTCTTAAGTTTTCAGTTTCATGGAAAGAATTTGGATGTTCAATTTGCATTGTAACTAAGGGCAGTTCAGCATCTCGCTCCCTTGAGAGTCTTTGAAAATATGATAATCTTATCTAAAATCTCATTTGCTTTGTTTTTACCTTTAACAGTTTTACACACAACCTGAGTATTAAAATGCCCTTTAAAGTGAGCCTGACAATATTGGGATTCCATTTCAAAACAAGGGACGAATATAATTGAAGAAATTAGGGGAGAGAGAGGGAGAAAGAGAGCCTGTCTGTAATGAATGTTAGAAAAGGCATCTCTACAAGTCCTATGCTAGAATTGGAAAGCACCAAACAATGGAATTGGAAAAATGCAATGCTACATTAGAAGAGAATATGAATTTCATCAGTATTCATAACATATGCTGATATTCTATCAGTGAAATGCTGCTGTAAGCATCAGCTCTATTTGCATGCAGAGCAATGCTTTCTTAAATAGGAAAATAAATGAGGAGTTAGTCCTGATATGAGAAATGTTTGAGACTGTTTCCTTACATTCAAATTTCAGCAGCCTTGGTATGATTGCTGATTTCTGAATTTTTAAAGAAATAACCATGAGATAAAGTAAGTAACCACAAAAGAAATAAAAATAAATATTTCAAGGGAGCTTTGGTAATAATTTGGGATTTCATCTGAATGCAATATTAGACCTCAGAGTTGTTACACTGCATGTTCTCCTTATCTTTTCCTTTCTCCCTTTCCCCTCTCCTTTCTGTCAACTTAAAGCTGTTAGAAAACATGCATCCACAAGATATTGCAAACAACCCAAAATATCCAAAACATCCTGGATAACCTGTACTTGGGTTGGACAATTTAAGCTGAATTTACCTATCTGATCCACATTGACTGAAATGTACAAACCAGTTGTTTGTGCCAGTCCTACTGACTGCCCATCTATGCCTCTCTGAGAAGAAATAGTTTTCTTGGATCAAGGATGAGGAAATACCTACTTTTTTGTGGGCTTCTTATGTGACAAAAGTCATCTTGGACTTTGTGGAGACATATTAGGGTAATATCCTGGGCTTTCACTATCAACACTTAGATTAACTACCTGTAGTTCAAGGCTGTGCTGATTAGGCTATGGTCGCTAACAGATTCTAATAATGTAGTTCAAAATTTAAGCTGAGCTTCACCTGCATGGTTGATTTCAGCTACTGAAAGAGCAAAAACCACTACAGCTGAAATTGATTCTGACATCAAAAGTTATCCAGATGCCTGTTAGGTAATAGAAAGTGTGAACCAAGTTTACCAGTGAGCAAAAGGCATATGCTTACAAACAAATGATACAGATCTATCCTTTAGCTTTAATAAAATGGCGGTTTAGGACAAAATCCACCACAAGTACCTAAAGATGTGTCTGTAATAGTAGTGAGCAGCAATTTCAATGTTCCCTTTTGACTATGTGGTAGAAACATTTATAAAACTGGTATAATTTAACAGAGAAAAGGAGCTGGTTCAGTTTGCATCTTGTTCCTTCCACTTTAATAGAGTGCACCTACAGGCTAGTACATTATCTGAGGAACTGAGTATTATCTTTAAGCAAGATGTTTTGTTGAAGAGAATTTGTTTTCTGCTGAGATATTTGGTGCACTTTTTCCTAAGGAAGATTAAGTAGATCCTTTTTTTTTCAACTGATAAAGTTAATGTTTGTGTATATGGAATGAAAGTTTTAACACCTGCTGACCATCTAGGTGAAATAAGTATGATTTAACATGAGATCATTTGAGTATTTCTGTACAGTTCTATACTGTATCTCCAAAGCCTACACTCCTAATGGAACCTCAAAAGTGGAAAACCATTTTTCTGGAAATAATGTGAATGCTGGAATATCCCTATGTTTTGTAGTTGGGGTTTGTTGAAACGTCTTTTGTCCAGAAGGGTAAAAATCCTGGATGAAGAGCTTTAATTTGTAATTAATTTTACTGCTGCAAAATGTCAATATGAACCCCAGCCCCAGGCATGCTTCAAGTCTAAATTCTCATTTAAATCTAACATTTTCTGGGCCTGTGCTACCTCCTTGACTGATTTGACATAACTACCAAATCTCAATCAAGTGTTTAATATTTCAAAGTACTTTGATTTGACAAAAAAAACTCCAGAACAGTCAAACATGTGAAACATAACAGGAAATATCTGCACTGAGCAGATTTCCTCTTTAAAACAATAAGACTTTAATTTAAATAAACCTGGAAGAAAGTGTGTCTGATCAGCCTGTGCTTTGCAGTTTCCACTAAGGATATAGTAGCATTATAATTAAAAAATATTTAGTAACCAAAAGGTGGAGGAGTGAACCTCTGCAAATAGCTTGGCATCTTTTCAGATGAGTGCTTACAGCTTGCTGGGAAAAAAAAAAATGGAAGGGTAAAACAGTCTAGTCTGCAGCTAGAACAGTCAGCATTTCCTTACAGATGACTTACACTTTCAACACTATCCTATTTTTCCTTTCTCTTGGCAGAAGCTGAAGAAAACCACCCATTATTTAGCTCAATGCTCAAGAGAGCTTGGTTGTGATCTTTTAAATGAGTTTCTTAGTCAGAAGAATCTGACAGAGTTTATGTACTGAAAGCATGTTCCCCTAATAAGTTTGTGTAATGGTACTGATATGATGGACTCTGTTGATGCCTGAATCTATCTTGCTGTTGTTTCCAAAGCCAATGCTGCTTTGGAACTTTCAGATAACATTTCCATGGCCAATTGACTTTGTGTCATCATGCAGTAGCAAGTTAAATAGGTTAATTAGTTTCTGCATTTATCGCTACTGCTTTACAGCAAGTACTTATCAGTATTTGAACAGAAGGAACTTGAAATCACAAATGCAGTTAGGAGTCAAAATACATGTGGGAAGGAGGGTATTTTCAGGAGGAGCTTTCTTGTTCACAGTACTGACTAGTACCCTCAAGTAGAATTTATCCAGAAGTTACTTCTTAATTAATGCTGCTGACTTGAAGACTGTTCATTTTGGTAGACATGGAGCGTGATGGTGTTTCAATGGTTCAGTGGTTTAGAGAACCATTTTACTGGTTCTCTAAAATGGTTAAGTCAGTGTTGGCACTGCTATTATATATTCTTTTCTCCATGCCTCCTTCACAAGCATGCTACTAGGTAATATTGCAGCCTTTCTTTGCCAGGATCATTGTAACCTTCACATGATTTGAGTTCTGTACTTTTCTAGGTTACAAGACTCTCAGATTGTACAGATCTCTCAAGCCACTAATGCTGACATAGGTTATTTTTTTTTTTTTTTTGCTGCCCTAGGAGATTATTTCCTATTCCTTAGATCCATTTATCCAAGCAAAATCATAGAATCATAGAATAGTTAGGGTTGGAAAGGACTTGAAGATCATCCAGTGCCAACCTCCCTGTCATGGGCACAAATACCTCCCACTAAACCATATCACCCAAGGCTATGTCCAGCCCAGCCTTGAACACCGCCAGCCATGGAGCATTCATAACTTCCCTGGGCAACCCATTCCAGTGCCTCACCACCCTAGCAGTAACGAGCTTCCTCCTTATATCCAATCTAAATTTCCTCTGTTTAAATTTGAACCCATTACCGCTCGTCCTATCACTAAAGTCCCTAATGAAGAGTCACTCCCCAGCATCCCTATAGGCCCCCTTCAGATACTGGAAAGTTGCTCTGAGGTTTCCACGCAGCCTTCTCTTCTCCAGGCTGAACAGCCCCAACTTTCTCATCCTATCTTCATACAGGAGGTGC
>JANRGW010027241.1:0-10511 GCA_024733675.1 Psilopsiagon aymara | reverse complement strand
TACCATCCCTCCAACAGATATCAGGGTGGTTGAAGTCCCCCATGAGAACAAGGGCCTGCGAGCGTGAGGCTGTTCTTATCTGTCTATAGAGTGCCTCATCCACCAAGTTCTCTTGGTGAGGCAGTCTGTAACAGATGCCCACAGTAATGTCTTCCATCACACACACACACACACAAAGAGAAAGTAAGGGTCTTAAGGACTGGGCTTCCGATCCTTTCCATGCCACAATATGCTCAGCACCTGTTAGGATCAAATGGTTGTCTAAAAGTCTGAAAATTGTGGAGTTTTTTCCTAAACGCAATCCTCTACAAGGCAAACTGAGAAATGTGCTGAGTAGGAAGTTTTTTGTGAACACTTTTTGTTCCCACAATTTCCCAACCCTAAGACTTACAAAAACTGTTCTACGAAATATCTGGAAGAAGTGAGACAAAGGCAGCATTATGTATTTCATACATATTTTTTCTAATATAGCACAGAAATGCAAATAAACAAAAAGCTCATCTACTATAAATAGTCTATTCCAAACAATATGTTTCAGCTGATAAGAAAAAAAAAGCTTGTAAGCACGCACCAATACTTATTAGAATAGCAGCATTTGAGTGCTGCCAGAAACATGTTCTTTTTTCGTTTGGCGGGTAGTTTTGGGGTTTTTTTTAGACTGAAACCGCTTGTCTTACCAGGAAAATATCCAACACCATTAAAACAGGGAATATATTTCCTCAGTATTCTGGAAAGACATTTTTTTTTTCTTTATTACATGAAGCAAACAAGTGAACAGATGTGTCAAGTGACTACCTTGCTCATCTTTTAATGCTGGCCTCTCTGGACGCCCCTTAGATGCTGTAGACTTCCAGACTCCTTTACCAACGTTAATCGACCAATATGATGGATGATTGGAAAGACACAGTAAAGGGCTATTCATGATGTCTGTATTGACTATAATACACAGTCATAATCATTTCTCTCATAGTACAATGCCATTTTAAATATGTTTTGTACTACTTAAAGCTCAAAATAAATTTGTAAATGTGACACTGTTCTGCTCATTCTTCTAACTGCAGTCATAGTAAATTAATCATATAGTGTGTAATAGAAAATATTAGCTAATGTCCAAACATTAACTGCTTGACATTACTGTCAGCTGCGTGTCATTAATATTCTTATTAAGTGCCATGAAAGGTTGGTTGAATGGGCATTAATGGCCTTTAAAGATGCAGATGAAAAAAAATGGTTGCAAATACACAGTTCTTCCAACAGAAAACATGTATTTATATAGCTTAATTTATCTTCAAGGGAAAGTAACAGTTGTAAAATGTAACACACCACTCTTACACTGGGGGATGTGACATGACATTCTCTGTATTTTTAATGGGAACTAGATCTATGAAACTTGTGATAGGAAGACATGGCTTTATTGCAATTAGCACATGCACACACACAATCAGATCCTATAAATTTAAGATCAGAGTTTCAATATTTACACCATTTTCTCTATAAAAGCTTAGCTATTTCTGTCAGATTCTTCCAGAGCTTGTGGGCTTTGCAGTTTATGACTCCTGCACAGTGTTAAAAAGCTCCTCTGTTATAAAAAGAGTAAAGGTTTTGATGATTAATTACCAGTAGTCACCTGCTGTATTACTTCATGGATGAGAACATTAATGTGGCAATCATCACTGCAGTTTTCTGAATAAAATAACCATAAAATGCATAAAATCAGGCATGCACAGAGTGAATCACCAGTGGAAAAGTATGTCTATTGGCTCTGCGAGGTATATGATCAAAAGGATGATCTAGACAGAGTCACCAACTCAGCAGAGCATGAAAGCTGGAAAAGCGAAAAAGCCAGATGTGCACAGAGCTGACTGACAAAGGAGCTAAGCCTGTGAAGACAGAAGGCCAAATTATAACATTCTCATAAAGGTGTAACTGCCTGTCAATCAGAGGTTTGTGTGCTTCTACTACTTCAAAGTCTATAAAGAAACAACCAGCTGAAAATGGTCAAAATGAGCTAATGTGTTAATTGCTGTGGGGATTGAGGCTAAAGCTACATTAATTCAAGACAAAGCTAAGAAACAACCTTTGTAGCTACAATAAATCTGTGCAGTCTTTTTATTTTGTTCCAAGATGCCTAATAACTGAATACTGAAATCTGGCTACAGAAATAACTTCTCTTGACAGATGCTTTTCTCTATAGCTGAGTTGCAGACTATATAAACTTGGCTCTTTCTTGTGCAGTGCCTCATTTTGCATGTGGGACGATAGTAGCAGATAATCACACCCACTCGGCTGAAAGTTGAGTTCATATTACAAACAGTCTTGTACTGCAACTGCCAGGAGCTGATGTAGGCAGAACAAGAGGAAGGACAGTGGAGTCCAAGGAGCTCCTTGTCTGTAGGACCGGCTCACTATTCGCCTCTCCTTTTGACAGCAGTGGGCAAAGCACTAATGCTTTTAGAGGGAAGTTTCACCACTGGGGTGGAGGAGTAGTGCTTAAAAGTCACAGAAAGCAATTTTTTTGCTAGCACAGAGAACTAAGTCATCACAGGAAACACCTTTTTTTTGTATTGCAAAGGTAAATTTTTAGAATGAACAAAATATCATTTTGCCTCTTCAAAACCATGCTGGTGCCATTGTTTTTTAGTTTTGTTTGCTTGGTTTTCTTTTTTTTCACAAGGCCTTGCTTCATTCAACAGATGGGGTAGATAGGATGTAGGAATAACCAGCTGTTCACACTTCCTTTATATCCTCTTATGCTCATCATTCACTGTATGACCTTTACCGTACATACCATTCGCCATCCGAACCATGCACTAAGCTCTGACTAAATATTTGCTTCCTAAGTCTTATACTAAAGCCATTACATCTCTGACTCTGCAAACACTGGCAAGTTACCTTGTCTATCATTACATCTCCATTACAAAAAAAATTCCCAAAGCCCAACATTTTATGCCTGGGAAGCCAGAGTCAAGGAACCTTGGTAGGAGTCACAAAAAGAAACGGAATTCTGCTGAGGCCATAATTGTAAGGAAGGAACAGGAAATATTTTTCCTATTTTATGAAATGCAAAAAATGTTTTCATTGCTTCAGTGATTTTTTCAATGGGGTTGGGGAGGAGGACAGGGCAGGAAAAGACTTTGAGAGCGAAAGAGAGGGAGAAAAAACCAAAGATAATCAAAGCTTTATGACTAATCCTGCTTAGACAGAGAGGGGCTAAGTTTAACCCCTCAAATCTTCTAAGCGTCCAAATAAGAAATAATTAAAGGCGGCGAGTAATTAAGTATTTAATTATTTGCATGTGTCAAGTAACTTAAAGACACTGTGTTCCTACGGTGTGCTATTTTCTTTCACTTTTCCTGTAGACATATCTCTTGTAACTGAGAAAACTTGTCAGAAGCTGCACTGAAGCCTACTCACTCTTACGAAAACTTTCACCCTGAGAAAACAATTTCACAAAAGGCTCCCAAAAACTCTGCTTGTGACAAGTACTTCATAGCCGTTGGGCAGAAGAGCTCAACTGGCAACAGAAATATCTTGAACAAAGCCTCACCTGGAGTACTGCATCCAGTTCTGGGCTCCCCTGTACAAGAGAGAAATGGAGCTCCTGGAGCAAGTGCAGCAAAGGGCTACTACAACTGTTATTTAAGCCTCTCAGCCACGCAGTTTCCTCAGTCACTCCCCCCTCTTTCCTCCCCCCAGCTCCCGGAGAGGTGGAAAGGAGAATCGAAAGAATGCAACTCCCACAGGGTGGGAGAAGAACAATTTAGCAACTGAGGTATAACACAAACCACTACTGCTACCGCCAATAATAATAATGACAAGAGAAATACAAGGGAAGAGAATAAAACAGCTCACCACGTATACCCAGCCTGACCCAGCAGTGCACCCCCCAACCCTTCCGGGTCTCTGCCCTCCATTTTGTTTTACATCCTGGGCATGACGTGCTGTGGTATGGTCAGTTTGGGTCAGGCATTATGTCTCTGCTTCCTCCCGGCTTCCCCTCCTCCCTGGCAGAACATGAGACTCAGAAAGTCCTTGGCCAGACCAAAATGTACTAAGCAGTAACTGAAAACATTGGTGTTATCAGCGTTATCCCAGGCTGAAAGTAAAAAATGCAGCGCTGCACCAGCTACTGAGAAGGAGAAAAATGACTGCTGCTGCTGAACCCAGGACAACAATGATTAAGGGTCTGCAGCATCTCTCATCTGAGGAAAGGCTGAGGGAGCTGGGCCTGTTTAGCCCAGAGATGAGAAGGCTCCAGAGGGAATTTGATCAAAGCATGTAACCTCCAAAAGGAGAGTGTCAAGAGGTTGGGGCCAGACATATTCCTGATGGTGTCAGGCAACAGGAAAAGAGGCAGCAAGCACAAACTAAACCACAGCTCAACCTGAACATGAGGAAGTACTTTACTGTGAAGGGGACTGAGCATGGGAAGAGGTTGCCCAGAGAGGTTTCAGAGTCTCCTTTCCTGGAGATATGCAAGAGCTGTCTGGGCATGATCCTGAGTAATGTGCTCTAAGTGACCCTGCGTGAGAAGGGAGGTTGAACTATGTAAACCTCAGTGGTCCCTTCCAACCTCAAACATTCTGTGACTCCGTGAAAGACACCCTGCATATGATAGTAACATAAAATATTCAACAGTGATTCATGTGGAATTATTAGACTGCTTCATAGTTTCCTGTGAAATTCAGTAATTGTGACTGATGTGAATCAAGGAGGACAGAACAGATCCAGCTCAGATACAGACAGTAGCAGCATGTGGAGGTGACAAATATTGCTTTATCACACACACCGGAATTGTTCCTTTTTCCATTTTTCCCACCTACATGAAGCTTCAGTATCCAGCTAAGGATAAAGGTAATTTTCTTTCACCCTTGGAGAAAATAGGTGCACTTTGATATTCCTATATATTCCCACCTAGTTAATAGACATTGTGAAACTTACTTTCAGCTTATGGAGAAAGGGCACTTAACAGTGCTGTTAATAATAGTTTAATGAAAAACAACTTTTAGATTTGGTGTGCAGTGTATAGTAAAACAATCTCACTGAACAGGGATCTAAATAGTAAGACTTGTATTCACAGTATTGATTGAAAATCTATGCTGAACACTGTGGAAAAGAAATTGGGTAGGTCTTGTTCAACTGGTCTTAGGTCCAGATCTCCAGCTGCTTACACAGGTTTGAGATTTCAGCAAAGTTAAATTGAAGTTTAATTGAATTCCTGAGAGGTTTGTGTGTCCTAAGATTATAGAATTTATCCACGAAGTACTAAGGCACATGCTTAATTTTTAAATCTAGCCATGTTCACCAGAACAGCCCACTGATTTGAGCTCTTTGTTAAAATTAAGCATATGCTGAAATGACCTATATGGCAATTATATTACAAAGCAGTGCCTGGAAGCATTAAAAGCAATTACACATTAGTGGGTCATACTTGCACAACCATTTCCAAGACACTTAGGGCAAAGTTCCTTTAAATCAGTGTGGTATCACAAAAGAAAGTATTTAGTCAAAATTACTCATTCATCATGGTAAACTAGTATATTTTTGCAATTTAGACATTTCTCTGAAAACAGATGTCGGTATATTGATCCTATGATCAATCACTTCTTAGCAGAAATCACCAAGTTTGTCAGTCCATAATACACACACATACATATGCATAAATATATATATATATGCACTTTCAAACAATAGAGCATAAACAGACACTGCCCAAGTATCCATCCATAGGAACCACCCCATCATATCTTTTTCTGACTAGCAAAGTGCTGGTACCAGAAGCCAAGGTATGTCTAAGCCACAAAAGATGAAAGTTAGATCCCCACTTTAGCACGGAGGACAACCTTTCCCTCTCTCAGTGGAGATGCCAAAGTAGAATTCATGGTACTTTAGCCCCACATAACTTGATCAAGCTGTTATATAATCGGAATGATCTAGGACAGTTTCCTAGAGTTAAGGTTTACAATACAGTAAGACCCAGCTTGCACTGTCTTCAGCCATTTTTCACAGAAATCTAAAATAGGCTTGGGAGCCTGAGGATGGAAACACAAGTGATGCACAGCACATGCTCTCACTGCTTTTAGTCATCATTACTGAAGGGACAAAGCATTTGGTTTTAGAAAAGAGCAAGTGTGGTTTGGTGTCCCCCTCCCCTAATATTTATATTTTTGACCCAGATACAGATGGGATGGGCAAGAAGTTTGAGGATTTCCTGAATAAACTTGCCTTTACAAGAGAAAAATAATCTTTCTGCCCAAACTAGCAAACTCAACCAATGATCTTAGCCCTTCTACTGGCAGAGCCTGTATCTCTGAAGTCCTACCTATTAATCTCCAATCAGCATGTTTCACTTAGATTACTTGAATTTTATCTCATTCTTCAGAGGTTATTCTATATTATAGAGCAATAACTGTGCAATTTGATGGATGATCAACTGACTGCGTTCCACTCCAACCTCAAAACCACGTGCTAGCTGAAATGTTAAACCAATTGTATAATCAATGTTGAAAAAAGGAATTGTGACATTACTGTAAGCCGTGAAATTAAGGCAATTGCCAATTAAGAAGTAAATTAGGTTGAGAAGGAGAAACAAAATGGATTAAAAATAAGTCATCAATAAAGAGTTTAAAAAATCAGAAGACATACTGACATTTCAAAAATTATCAAAGAAAGTACCAAAGAGCTCACAGTCAAACACTGGGACATCAGTTTAAAAGAATGGTAGAATAAATTTGCATTTACCTTCCCTAAACTTCACATTGTTTATATCTAAGCTTAAATACTGATTTACAGACATAGTCATGTTTCTGTTTAATGTCAGTCTCTTTAAACCAGTACCTGGGATGCTATCGCAGTACCAACTCCAAATTCAGACAGCAATAATTAGAAATGGGAATGCATGTGGAAAAAATATAAGAGTACATTTTAAGATGCATTTTGATCTTACAAGGTTCATACCCTTTAGACTTTATATCCTGTAGCTGTTCAGGCATTTAAAATTTATATGGACAGATATTAACAGAAGGACAGTGCTCACATCCGAAGTTCAAGCGCTGGATAGAAAAATTTCAACTTGCAGAGTCAGTCATGCGGCTGAAAGCTGATACTTTGTTAGCTACTGTATGATATTGACTTTGTGCTCTTATGGACTGTCCTCTAACTAATTAATATATTTATCTAGCTGATTTACAGAGACCTTTGACTGGAAGCATTTATTTATGTGCTTAGATAACAGCACATAAATAGGCCTTGACACAATAAATTGGACTTGACACAAACCTA
Source organism: Psilopsiagon aymara (assembly GCA_024733675.1). Lineage (NCBI taxonomy): Eukaryota > Metazoa > Chordata > Aves > Psittaciformes > Psittacidae > Psilopsiagon > Psilopsiagon aymara. The sequence continues at coordinate 3,230 of JANRGW010027241.1, read as the reverse complement.
CAATTAAATTCTTCACAGAGTCAAAACAGAATAATATTCCTATGACATTTATTTATAAGAAAAATGTAGGAGAAATTGCAAATTAAGCTTATTTTCATTATAAATATCTGAACCAGATTAATGGTAGAATTTTAAGGTTTTTGTCTGCAAATAACTCATTAGAGAACTTAAATTGTAATTTTGAACCATTGTGAAGACTTACTGATCAGTTTGCATCTAGCATGATACTAATACAAGTTTGAATTATAAGATAAATTATTGTGAAGAGCTTATTTTTCAGTCTTACTAATACATCAAGAAAACTTACACATACAAATATCAAGCACAAAATGTATTTAGCGCTTTGGAAAGCAATTACAATGCAAATTTTCTTAAACGAGCTTTTAATTAAAGCATTTCCATTTCTTCATAAATCTTTTGGGGAAAAAACCTCAAACTAAACCCTAACAAAAATGGTCATAAACTTCTATAGTCAGGATAAAGCTTTCAGAGCAACTAAAAAACTTAAAAGCTGAATTCCAGAACTGTACATCTTGTCTCAACATGGGACTCTGTCATGGAGAAAAAATTCTGAAAGAGGTGCAGATTTCCAGAGCTGTAAAATTATGTGAGCTGACATGAATTGCAACATTTTTTTTCTTCCTATATGAAATCCTGCAGGTGGATTACTGATTCATAGTTTTTATCATGGGCAGTGCTTCTTGAATCTTTCAATTACAGGATAAAAATGAAGATAGTTAATTTCAATCAAAAAAGGAATAGCTGTGAGTGAATATACATTTTTCTAGCAATTCTAACTGTAAGATCTAAGAAAAAGAAGAAAGGAAGCAGCAAGCTCATGCTCTGCCAAATGCACAACAGCAAGGAAAAAGGCGTATACAAGCATGTATGTGCATATTTGGGTGATTGTGTCTCAGTTTTTTTGCTTTTACATAGCTGGTATGAAGCACTTTAATGGAACATAACTTTCACTTCTTAAAGTTCAAGAAGCTTTATAGGCTTCTTAAATTAGGCAGCCAAAATCCTTATCTCCTAAGAAAATTTTGGCAAAACACTGAATTCATATTGACGCAAGGGCTAGGAGATAGCAGACTCAATTAATGAAACCACTCCTCTTCTCTGATGGTTTTGCTCCTTCTTTCTGAAATCAGCAGAGTGACACTGACTTTACCACAAGTGCAGAGAACGAGCTAATGTTTTAGGATAAAACATTATATTGATAAAATAAGTACTGAGTGAAGCCTGAATCTGAACATGAACTCAGTCTGCTTTCCAGATTCAGGTAAGCCGAAGTCCTGCTCCCAAACCTAACTCTGATGGTTCTATGCTTATTGCCTGAGGCAGAGATTAGCCCAGGTTACAGTACTTGGTGCACCACTGAAGACCCAGACCCACCTGTGACAGTGGAAGAATGTCCTCCCATGCCCATGGCTGTCCCTTTGCTAGGGCAGGAGAGATTTACTAGAAGCAGCAAGGTTTTACAAGGGAGTGTGATATCACTTAGCTTGAAGGAGACTGTGTGTCACTCCCCTGACTTTCTGTATCTTGGTGATAAAGCAGACAGCCTGCTTATTAACAGTACAGTTACTTACATTACGGAGAAGGAAATCAATGATTGTGACATACCTGTTATTCATCAGGTATTAGAAAGGCATGTACCAAAATGAATACAAATAAGAGAATGTTTCCATTTCAACATTTATTATTAGAAATGATTGGACAGGACAAGTACAGTTTGGTGCAATTTGGTTTCCACAGACACATTCAGGACATATTTTTCACTCACAATACAGCTGATTCTCACACCTACACACTGAGGAACAGCACTCTGAAAATATTCCCAACAGGACAAGCAAGCTCGTGTTTACACCACAAAAGAATGGTCATATTTGACCATTTTCATTTCTTTACATCACCAGTTTTGTGGTCTATAACCATCTTATGTTTTCAAAAACAATCTTGTATTTCTGAGGTTGCTCAAATGTAATTTGTAGTGATTTGTATTTAAGTTTCATCACCGTACTCATCAAGTTGTCACATAAAAGTTTGTCAACGCTTCAGAAAATTAAGCTATATATTTACACATGGGTATAAAACCAAGTATTAGATAATCAAAATGTAGGCCTCTCTCTTTATGTATAACTATACGACAGAATAGTAGAATCATAGAATGGTTTGGATTGGCAGAGACCTGAAAGATCATCTAGTTCCATCCCCTCTGCCATGGGCAAGGACATCTTCCATCAGACCGGGTTTCTCAAGACCCTGTCCAACCTGGCCTTAAACACTTCCAGGAATGGAGCATTCACATACCATGGCATTCAGCATACCTATACTGTCATGTACATAATGTATTTGTAAGTATGTGTAGGTATTTGTGTGTGCATGTAAGAAGCTTCTCCACCTGCAAAGTGGGGATAATTATTCCTTCTTTACAAGTATCATGAGGTTTAGTTTAATAATTTCTGGCAATTGGTATGAGATACTCTTAATGAATAACTACATATGGTAAGTGGTAAGGTTAATTATTCCACTGTGACAGAAATCAATCACTACATAGATAATGAGGCAATCTTAAATTTTTTTATTTCGCTAAACTGACTTGACAGTCATATTGCAACCATATGCCAGAAACCCAGGAGACTTTCATGGAGATTATAGTGTAGCTCACAGAAAGTCCCTGTGCTCCAAAGGACTGAAAGACTAAAAAATAAATTGCCAGGTTTTAATTCATTTTTTGGTATGCTTCCATTCGAATCAGCAGTTTTACTCTAGAAAATTATTTAATGCCCTAACCATGGCAAAGAATAAGCCCATGGCTTTCCTCATGAATTATTGTTGTGATGATAAACATAATCACTGATGTGACAGCTTGAAGTAACAACAAAAAAAATTTATTTTATAAACCAAACCTTAACCCTTGATGTAGCAGTAGTTCTTCCATCAGATTTGGAACTTCTTGATTTTTTTTTTAGTACATCATTTATCACATTTGTGTTTTATATCAACGTAGGCATTTAAGGAAGGATATTTAATTGGTATGTGAAGAAGACTAGCAAATTGTCATGGGTTCAGCAGTAGCAGTCATTTTTCCCCTTCTTGGTGGCTGCTGCAGTGCTGTGTTTTTGACTTGTGGCCTGAGAACAGTGCTGGTAACACCAATGTTTTTAGTTATGGCTTAGCGATGTTTGGTCTGGCCAAGGACTTTTGGAGCCTCATGCTCTGCCAGG